>JAABOM020026134.1:0-17874 GCA_011800125.2 Solanum clarkiae
TTTATGAAATTTTGTCAAAGTTGCTCAAATTCACACATAAAGGTGATTTCGGAACAATTGAACCCATAGCTTTCCAAATATTTAGCTTCCGGTCAAATGAACATTATTCATGGATTTTAAAGACTTAAAAGTTATGGATGGGATTAACTTAGGATAAGAGTGGCAAAGAATGAACTTAACTTATGTTTAGACCCAAATTGTGAAGGAAAAGGGGTTTCTTTCTTTCTTTTTTTTTTCAAATGTACGACATTGACTAGGTTTAACCAACTCATGCCAAGAGATAGGAAATCTTTACATGCTTCGATTTCTCTCTCCAACTAACTCCAACACAATACCAATCAAATTTATGCTCTCGGATGTCCAACGTCTACACAAATTATGATAATACCAACGATTAACAATCATATCGGGTCTAAAATCTTAACTCTCTTGTTCCAAATTTTATAAAAAAAATTGCAGCATCTCTCCTTATAATACGCCGCCCCAAGAATTCAACTCGGCTCAAATAATCAATCAACAACAACAACCTACAACATCAATAAACCCTCTCTAATACCATCACAACATCAAAACACCACAAAACGCTATTACGGCATAATTGGTAAAACAGGGCAGCATTCATACAATTACATATCTACCTTATTCAATCATTCCTATATACTCTAAGAATTATAATACATCACTCCAACGTCCAACGCAAACCCCCAACTTTAAAAACATAACATTATACTTTCAATGGGGCTCTAATTCAAGCTAACCTTCATGTAAACATTCATATAGTTTCCCAACACTTCTTTCACCCTACAGGGACTATTTTCATGACAAATAAATATAAACACATGACTATAAAACAATATAGTGACATATGCAAGCTTGTCCCCAATTTAAACCCCAAATCGAAATTCACAATTCAAACTAACAACCAACCCTTTTATCATGTTTTACCTTCAATTTAACACATCCCCAACACCCCCACAATCTTTAAATTACATAAATGAAGCTAGAAATTAACATACCTTTCAAGCTTCTTACTAGATCCAAATCTTCCTAGCCGTCAAACCAAGCGTTTTCTCGACCAACTAATGCATCTACACCACTTGGGGGATCCAATATACCAAACTTGAAGCATCAAATAATCAAAAACTCAAAAAATACAATTTTTTTTCTTGGCACTGTAGCAATCCGAGAGGGTTCTACAGCTTTCAGGCACCAATTTTGTACAAGAGATAAGTTCACATATATATAGGCACCAATTTTTCCACTTGCACCAATCAAAAGAAGCCACACATAATACCCCACTAACAATAAATCTTAAGGACTAAACTTAGAATAAAATTCATATTTGGTCCCAAACTTTACCAAACTTAACCAATTAAGGACTTACGGGTTCTAACTTACGGGGTCTAACAGCATAAGTAGAACATGCTTAGGTAAATCATGCTCATATAGAATATCATATGTGAAGATGAGACCAAGGTAGCTTTCCGAGGTATGAACCCCTTGGTAGGTTTGTGATGTTGCCACCCCATCACCTAGGTGGAGATCAATTTAAACCCTCATTCTAAGTTAGTGATGATGCCACCCCATCACCCTGGTAGAGATGAGTTTTAACCTCATTCTAGGTTACCCGGGCTCTTGTCCCCCCGGATTGGGCATGGTCTTGCAACACTTTATATAGGATTCATCATAGCTCTAATGCAATACCTTATGTAGGAATAATCATGTACATAATCTCATTTCATCATCATAACATCATTCATATCATATATCATGCTTTGGACCTTCAATTCCTCAAGAAAACATAATCGAACATTTTATCAAACACCTTGGGGCTGTGTAATGGGGTTAAAAAGGGAATACAAGTTGGCGATGAAATCATGCAGTAAAATCAATGGTAAAACCTTTAATCAACACTTTGCGACACTCCCAAGACATTCATATCAAAATCCCTCATCAAAACCAACCTTAGATCTAAGATTTGAAACTCGAAACATGCTTAAACAACCATATATTGATGTGTTAAAATCACTGTTTAGTAAATTTCACAATATTCAAGATCCACACGTAAAATCAACTTTAAATCGTGCGTTATTAAGTAAAAGAGGGTTTAGGTACCATGGGTGGAAGGATCCAATGATTCAACACCACATACCTTAGCTTTTGTGAAGTTCGTGAAAAAGACTTTAATGGAGATTTGAAGCTTGGGTGAGATCTTTGAAGAAATCCTTACGATTGGTTTTGAGTTTGGGACTTAAATTTAGGGTTAGAAATGAGTCTAGGTATTTGGGAAATATTGGGGAATGTTTTGGGGTGACATGAGGGTGAAATAAGGCTAAGTATAGGTGAAAATGCATTTGGGAAAACTTAGGTCCAACACTTAGAAATATCTGGGAAAACTAGGAAAAGACAGTGCAGAAAAACAACCTCTCCACGTCGCAGAGAGATCGAGGACCGTCTCTTGAAATTGCACCCAGTGTAAATTTTATAATTCAATTTCTTTTCTTTAAATTCGAGGTTCGACTCATGTTAGCCTAATTTGGACCCCCTGAACAAGAATATGAAGTCGAATTTTTGAAATTCCAAACATATTTGTAAATATACATAAAACAAGATTTGGAGCACTTTCGAGGTACATTTTCAGAAACATTTTGGGGCTGTTTCAATTATAAAACAAACATTCAACAAATAATTCAAAGGGTGTAGGGACTTATGACTCACACTATGGGAATAGATAGGGGAAAGGGAATTTGCATTAATCACATAACAATCAAGTATTAAGAGGAGGGTGAGTAGGACCCAAGCTATGGGGAAATAGGGACTTAGGACTTTTATTTATTTCCACCATTATCAATAGCATCACATAAGGGATAGGGTCTAAGGGATAAGTCTTCATAAAAGTTGAACATATCAACATAGGTACATAGGATAAGTGTCCAACTGTACCTCTGCGTATGAATAGGACGGGGACCAAGAAATATCTTGGACATACCCTTAAACAAGAAAGTAAAGTTGAATAAAGTATCAATATAAGTAAGACAGAAATCAATTATTGTCCCTGAACTAGTGGATTCACCACAAGCAAAATCTTCTATGATCCAAATGCTAGCCACGTGGAGGATATCGAGGAGTGTCGATCCTTATATGGTTAAATCATGTAGGAAAAAGTATGCATTAGTACTTTAAATATACTAGTATGTAGGGCATGCAATGCACAAACCATGTCATCAAACTAGTGATCAATATTATCATTTAAAAATATCACTTGAACCATAAACTTAGGATAATGAGGGATATAGGTTATCATGCATAAGTAAAATAGTCATATCCTATGGGAAAATATTATTGTTACATCAAAGAAAGAATCACGTAGTGTAATGAAACTCTTGTAGTAATAATGAAGGATGCCATACATAATTTGAAAGAAGCTCATATACCTTTATGATAAATACCATTTCCAGTAACAAGGAACCATAATATATATGTATAAAACCATTTGAACATTAGAGACAAGGAGTTGTATAATTTTAAGACACCCTTGGACATGATATAAAGGAACTATCATAATCATCTTAAGAGGGACAATATGGGACCATAAGGAGAACTTGAGCATGTGTGCAAGAAACTTTTAACCAACATAAACCATATGAGCTAAGCTATGGAGTCTTTTCCCCTACACCAGAAATAGGGGGAAGTCACTTACCAATGTGACCTCCTAAGATGCCTAAGTGGGTCCACTAAACTGAGCTATTAAGCAACCTCTAATAATGGTTGGTACAGAAGTAAACCTCGACCATCAGTGACCCCTATTTACTATGGTGGCACGTAGTTATGAGATTATGGGATTCTACTAATGGTCTCTTACCCTAGCTATGGGGAGTATCCATATCTATCCCAAGGTCCACTTGATGCTAAGTGAGACTCTCATGAAATAACCAAAGACATGAATCATAGAATCATCTAGTATGAAGAGGTATTCTACTAACCCATCTTATAAACATTTAGACACAATGGAGAGGAATTCTACTGACACATCCCATAAGCCTAGCGAAACAATTGAGGTATTCTACTAACCCATTCTAGAAGACATTCAAACATAGATCATCATCATAAGGATAGCTCCTAAATCTATTTTATGCCTCTACTATCAGCCTATCATCATCTTATAACCTTAACTAAGTGGAGGACTCATACTCCAATCATTCATTAATATTAAACTTCACAAGACTAGTCCCATTGGACATAAAAACATAAGGGTAATCATGACATGCACAATTTATATACCATAACATGCATAATCTCAAAATAGCTCAATATTATCAAAGAGTAGCTCATCAAAATGAATGCTTCATGAAATCAAAGAAAAGGACTTCATATCATTCAAAATATTCACAATGCACTCAAGAGCTCAAAGCATGCGTAATAGCCCTTCAACATTCTTAATATTCATAATTTAAATATCTTACAATAGGACTTTCATCAACACAAAAGTTTTTCAATTACTTTAGCCAAAACATGGTGGGAAATATACATATAAGCTTAAAATCATCCAATTCAATTGTTTAAAACATGACAGGAGTAAAATAATATTATTTAAGAATCATTCAAAATAATCCACCAACATTATAGTAAAACCCTTAGTTTATGTGCCATGAAATCCATCTTAAAAATCCATAATACTCCATAGTTTCATATTTTATATCATGTATGGTTCCAATAGATATAAATTAACACATGGAATAAGCTTTAGATAGATGTTCATGCATAATCAATCAATACTTAATAAAATCCAATATCATACATGTTCATGATGCATAATAAGAAAAGTCCATAAAGAATCTAACCTTGAAATCATGTAATTTCATGAAAAGGGGGAGTTGGGCTCCATCGGTAAAGGGACCCATGGATGAAGACCCATATATCTTAAAATTGATATTTTTTGATGAAAATTTGAGAATGACTTGGGACTTCACTTGTATTCTTAAAATCCAAGAAAGATTCTTGAGTGCCCTGAAATTGGATGAAGAATTTGGTGAATACTAGTAAGGATTTTTGAGAGAGTTTTTGTGTGATTTTAGGGTTAAAATGGCTAAATAATTAGTGAATCCCATCTATATGGATGTTGTATTATTACCCGATTGGCCTCAGTTGAAAACTAATATTTTCAAAATTTTTGACCTATGACGCAACAACTCCGAGATGTGGACTTGTCGCGGACCCTACTTGTTTGCAATTTCATCAAATAAAATTATATTCTAATACAGAGAACCTATACCTTGTAGGAAACCATTTTCCCACCCAATTTTGTCTCCTGAAAAAGAATATAAAGTTGGATTTGTATACTAATGCACAAATTTTACGATATTCAAGAAATGCACTAAAGGACATTTTCTGAGCTATCGTGAGGGGTGTTACACAAGAGATGATGAATGATTAATGCATCTTTAAAATCATAAATAAAAGCATGATAAAATGTTTCATCTCCTAGCATAAATATGTGGCAATAGGACCATAACCAACAATAAGATCATGCAGGCTATTCCATGGAATTCTAATGTTGCCTCCATACTGAAAAAGTAGCAACCTAATTGCCAAGTTAGAATATATCTCACCTTGTAGGTTCTACCCCACCTAGATGAGTGGCATAACATTATCCTACATGTGGATTCACTAACTAGCCTTGGAGGCATATAATCCTACTACCTTTGGGATAATCTTGGTCACTCAAGCCTCATTCGATGATAAGTCAAAAACTCCACGGAATGTATAACATGCAATAGATATATAATCACCAACATAATTCATATCATAAAAATCATACTTCCATATCTTGTATGATAGCTATACTAACCAATTAAATACATTCCGTGAATAATAATAGTCCATATACTTAACTTGTACGAAGTGTGTGTATACTCCCTATCTTATCATTTTATATAAACACGGAAAAGTCACTCTTTCATTATCATGATCATAAGCATACTTGCATACTTGGAATCACTCATGCATTATAGCTTAACATAGAAATTAGGAAAAAATATTTTTTTTCATGGACAATTAAGTCTAAAATCATGAATTTGAATGAAAATCATGTAATAGTAATGTGAAAATTAATTTAAATCATAATTAGGAGGACCTATATCAACTTTATAAGCCCTAATTAACATGCAATTATAATCCCTTGAAAATCAACTGGAAAATCATAAATTTATGTAAATCATCATAGTTCATATATAATTAAGTAAATTAATCAAGTAATAATCATGATTCAGGCATCTAAAGAGAAATCATGTAAACCCATAAAAATTCATGCTTGAACTTGGAAGAAAAACTGAGGTCGAATTGGGACTTCATAGATGAAATAGATCCAATTTTGAAACCTTACATACCTTCATGAAGTAACTCCAAAAATTTAGAAGAACTTGACCTTGAATCCTTGAGAGAATTAGAGCCCTAGTTCTTCAACGATGGAATCCTTTTGAGAGAAAAGACTTGGGAATTTGTTTTGAGAGAATGAGGTTAAGAGTGTTGGAGAATAGTTTTATTATGTTTGAGGTCGTTATCGGTAGTTATTGGGGGTGAAAACGGCATAGTTTATCGGTTAAATGAGTATAAATAATCCAAAATTCCCTTCATTAAAAATCTACAAAACCCATCCATGAGCACAGTCTACGAGTTGTCGATCCTCTTATGACTCATAAACCATGGTCTCATCCTGGCTACACTTTTTGCACTCTAAAGCTGCCTCTGAACCTCCACCCACAAAACCTCTTTACGGCTCGTCATTTTGTTTATAGGTCATAAATACCACTCTTTGTTCCACCTATACTTAGTCACATTTTCTAATTTTTAGACCCTTTTCATAACCTGTGCTTATGAGTTATAATTTCAAGCACAACTCGTAAAAATCCCTCGTAGTCCTGACTTCTAAATTTCCAAAATTTTCACCAAGGCACACCCTAACTACGAGGTCTTTTTATAACCCATGGTTCAAACCACAAGCCATAGATAGGATCATACAAACCTATCATTCCCAAATTTCTTGCAACATTTCAATTTTCCAACTTTTCAATGTGTGAGGTGTTACATTGAAGCAGAAGTTGATATAGGCACCTATCATTGTTGCACGCAAATGAAGTCAGGCATTTGAGGTCATATGTGATGCGAGTGGAAATGCATTTGACATAGTATTAGGAAAGCGATGTAAGAAGATCCTACATCCTATATACTATATCAGTAAAGCTCTGAATGCAACTAAAAGGAAATATAAAGTCAGTGAACAAGAATTGCTTGCAGTGGTATTTTGTTTTTGGAAATCTTTGTCTTATCTTCTTGGCACAAACTCATTGTCTATATTGATCATGTAATACTTAGATACTTGATGGTTATGAAAGATGCTAAGCAAAGGTTTGATTTGATAGATGTTGCTCCAACAGGAATTTGACTTTAGGGTGAATGATATTGAGGGTATAGAGAATTAAGTTGTAGACAACTTGTCCAAGCTAGAATAGGTATCAATACAAAAGCTAGAAGATGGTGTAGAGATCAATGATTTATTCCTAGAAGAGTGAGTATTGGCTATGTCACATGACTTGATTCTATGGTTTGCAAATTATGCTAATTACTAAGTTAGTGATGCGATACCTCCTGATATGAATTCCCAACAATGGTAAAAGTTCATATCAATATGCAAAAGCTCATCTAGGATTAGCATTATTTGTTTTATGTCTGTACTAATGGGATCATTCATCATTATGTATCTAAGGAAGAGATTATAAGAATACTCGAGGCATGTCATTCTTTATTACTTCAAGGGCGTTATAGTGGTACCCAAATAGTCTATAATATCTTGCAATATGGCTATCATTAGCCTACAATCTACCGTGATGCCCACGACTATGTTAAATTTGTTATAGGTGCCAAAGGGAAGGTTGTATTTTGAGGAAACATAAACTCCCACTTACTCCAATTCTATTAATTAAGTTTTCATGGGTCTTTTTGTGAACTCTAATAGAAATAAATACATCATTTTTGTTGTGGACTGTGTACCAAGGCGGGTGGAAGTAGTCACACTTCCTAATAATGAAGTTAAAAGTATCATAACATTCCTCAAGAAGAATATCTTTTCTACTTTGGTACTCCTATAGCCATCATTAGTGATGGAGGTTCTCACTTCAATAATAGGTTATTTTAGGAATTGCTAGAGAAATATAGGTCAGTCTCAGTGTTGCAATCTCATACCATCCTCAGACTAGTAGATGAGTGGAAATGCTAAATTGTGAGATCGAGTAAATCCTAGGATTTACCTCTCACATATGTATGATATTATGAACTTATGATTTTACCTCTCGTGTATGTTTTCTTCAATGCATTACTCATGCATGTCATATTGAGCTTACTTCTATTGTATATGATTATGCATCTTGACTATGTCACTTATGATGTATTGTTGCATTGCATCCCACATACTAGTACATTCAAAGTACTGACATAAACTTTTGCCTATGTGATCTAACTATGTAGGTCCCAGAGCACTTCATCATCCATCTCCTCATGGCTAGTTCAACTCGTAAAAACATTGAGTTGTGGTGAGTACTAGTTCGAGCTCAATACCTATTTTCTATCTAGCTTGTTATGTTGAGACATTGTTACTTTATATCTTATTTTGATGGTGATCTCGGGACATATCTTGGCCCCCACCCTACTCATTCTTGGAGGTGTTGTTGTATACTTATGCTATGTACACTATGTGATACTTAAGCTTCTATGGAGACTTTATCCTTTAGTACACATTCCCTATATGATGTTATTTGATGTTGTTGATGTTGATGGCAAGTGATGATCTTCCTAGGTTCCTTCTTCTCATAGCTTGAGTCCGATTAACCCTCCCTTTAGTCTTTATTGTGATTAGATGATGGAAATTTCTTTCCCCTTTTTATCCCCATAGCTTGAGTCCAAAGCCCCAATTTTCCTTAGTTTGAATTGTTTTATGCTTGTGTTATATTCTGCAACCAAGGATGTGATTAACTTATGCTATGAGGCTTGTTTGGGGTATCCTTAGGTTCCCCATTCACCATGTCACACCTAGGCCCTATTCTTGGGTCGTGACAAACTTGGTATCAGAGCACAAGATTGTAAATGGTCCTTGAAAATCCAACACACTACGTCTAGTAGAGTCTTGTTCATGGGTGTGAAGCATGCTACAATTATAAATAGGAGGCTATAAGGCATTTTAGAATATGATTCACTTCTTTGTGATACATATAATGCCATTAAAAGCATCTAAGGTTGTTCCTCAAACTAATGATGTCCTCTTTGGCATTATATAGATAATGCCACCAAGGAGAGCACCTTTGCCAAGGGATGTGGCTGAAGATCAAGCCCCTCCCATGCAATAAAAGGATCATGCCACTCATGCAGAGTTTTAGAGCAGCCTTCACCATGTTGGCCCTAATATTGCTCAACCAAGCAAAAGAGAGGTTGCAAATCCTCCCCAAGCACCGACACAGGCAACAAAAATTTAGGATTTTGTGAGAATGAACCCATTGAAGTCTCATGTATCAAAAGTTGATGAGGCCCTAGTAGGAGTTTCTTGATGAGGCTTATAAACTTGTTATCATCATGGGTGTTCCATCAATAGAGAATGTCGAGCTTGTGGCCTGACAATTGAAGGGGGTGGCAAAGGTTTGGTACGACCAATGGGTTAATGAAAGAGGTGTAGAAGGAAGTAGAGTTGTATAGAAGGAGTTTAAAGTGACATTTTTGGATAGATTCTTTCCACTGGATTGAGGGAAGCCAAAGTGCAAGAGTTCATAAACCTCAATCAAGGACACATGAGGGTGAGAGAATATTCTCTCAAATTCACCAAACACTCCAACTATGCCCCATTTATGGCAGTGGACCCAAGGGCTAAGATGAGCAAATTCATATTCGATGTATCGTACTTGGTCTTCAAAGAATGCAAAATGACTATGCTTATCAAAGAAATGGAAATCTCCTGCTTAATGACTTATGCAAAACAAATTGAGGATGAGAAATTGACAGAGAGGTCAAGGGAGTCCAAGAGAACTAGTATGGATGGTAGTTGATTCTCCTACCAAGTGGTTGGTCATCATTGTATATTCCAAGGTTTTCAAAGGCAAGTGAATCAAGGGCCATCTAGTACTCCTTGTTGTAAGTTCAACAAAGATAAGAGGTCCAATCTAAAATGCAAAGGAGGTTCAGGTGCACAAGCTCCTCCAAATTTTGCAAAGTTTGTAAGGATTTACAAGGGTGAATGTTTAGCTAGCTCAAATTCTTCTTTCAAATATGGAAAGATCGACTACCATACAAAGGAGTGCAGAAGTGGCAATGCACGGCCCAAATGAGAAGGTGGTAAAGCTCAAGGAACCCCAAAAGCTAATAGGTTCTACACCCTTCATGGACGCCAAGAAGTGGAGCAAGCCATGGATGTGTTACTTGTCACGACCTAATCCTATCGCCTAGGTGTGACAGGGAAAATGGGAACCTAAAGGTATCCTAAATAAGCCTCTTAGCATATCTTGTGCACATCCTTGTTTACAGAATATAAATCAATAATTTAACAAATAAGTTTAAGAGAATTGGGGCTTTAGACTCACGCTATAGGGATAGATAGGGGAAATGGATTTTCATGATCATATAATAAGAAAGAGTGAGGGGCCGGTAAGTATAGGGAAGTCCCACATTACATGCCATCATCATCAACAACATTAAATAACATAAATAAAAAGGACAGGGGCTAAAGGATAAGTCTCTATAGGAGCTCAACATCTCATAGTAGGTACATAGCATAAGTATCCAACAGCACTGCTAAATCATGACTAGGACAGGGGCCAAGAGATATCTCGGGATCACCCTCAAAATGGAAACTAATTTAATAGTGTCTCAACATAAGCAAGATAAGAAATTGGATATTGTCACTAAAATGGATGACTCACCACAACAAGTGACCTTTATGAACCAAGCTAGCCAAGAGGAGGTGGATAATGAAGTTCTTTGGTCCCTGCATGGTTAAATCATGTAGTCAAAAGCTATGTGTTACTACTTTGAATGTACTAGTATGATGGATGCACTACAACAATAGATAATAAGCTTCATAACCAAGATCTACAATCATGTACAATAGAAATAAGCTCCATATAGCATGCATGAGAATGTTTGATAAAATCATTCATGAAAGATAGACATAACCTATCATCATATATATGTGGGAGGAGACTATAACCGACATATAAGACCAAGCGAGGTACTACTTAGAATCCAACATAACCCCCTATATTGGCATGGGGAGACTACTTTGCAAGTAGAAATCTGTCAACATTCACATATGCATATTTAAGAATAATACGGCTTAGGTGGATTCACGAGTCTATCCTACAAGGGCTCCTATGGTGGCACATCATTAATGAGACAAAGGGTTTCTACTAGAATTCCCTTACCGAATCTCACCTCAATGCCCCATTCAGTGCTGACTCATTCCAGCGGAATACATTTGAAAACATGTGCACAATCATATTCATTCATAAGATTAAAAGCATAGCATCATCATCATATATATAGAGTAGCTCATATAACTTAAGGTCCAACATGTTAGAATAGTCCTTATCACATTATGATCTATCTTTTGGTGAGAATTGTCATTTCACCATCTTTAACATTCATAAGAGGGATTCAAACATCATATCTTTGATAAACTTTATTAATTGAACCCTCATATTTGGAAATCATTCATCATTGAATAACTCGATATGAAAATTTGGTGGACTTATGCATGCAGCTTGAATTCATGAAACCTAAAGAAAATCATCAATTTAAATCATTCTTAGATAACTCACCTCAATCATATATATCATCTTTCAACTCTAGACATGGAAACTTGAAATTCATCTCATAAAACCATCAATTTCGTAATAACTAATGCTATCATAACTTTTATAGCTTTAATAATCAAAAAATAACTTCATAATAGAAAAACCTTGAAATTAACTCATGCAATTACATGTAATAGATGAAGAATCTTGACATAACTCGTGCCTAATAGGATAATTAAAAGAACTCATAAGAAATCAACATTGAAACATGAAAGATTTAATAAATTATATTTTGGGACTGCATAAGTGGAATAACCCATGGATGGAGAACCCTACACACCTTTAGACCTTGAAACTTTAATAAGGAAGACTTGGAGAAGCTTGAGAAACCCCTTTGGAAGTTTTGTCTTCAATGGGAGAGGCTTGAACCTTGAGGAATCAGAGGAATTTGATGGAGGTTTAGAGAGAATTTTAGGAGGATTTGAGAGTGTTTAGAGAGAGATTTAGGTCTAAAATTGTTGGGATAAATCCCCACTGACTTTACTTATAAAAGAAAAAGTTCGCAAAAGTTTTACACACAGAGAGACCCAGGGCGTGACACGTCTTTGTTCCCTGATTGTGTAAATTTTCATGAACTTTTATAGTTTTCTCCTACTTTTGCATAGAAATGATTCTAGGTCACTTTTATACTATAGGGAACAAATATGCGATGCGGACTTGTGCGCACTATTCTATTTTGCACAATTTCATGTGAAAAATTATTTTTTAATACGGGTGACCTAAAAATCAAAGGCGACCCTATTCCTACACAATTTTACCTTGTTAAATAGAATATGAAGTCTATTAGAAATGCAAAAAATGTTGGTCAGAAAATGGCCTAGGGTTAGTGCATGAGGCCTATCAATAGCCTATAGGAGGAGTTACAGTCTGTAAGTCCATCCATAAATATGAACTTCAGGAAAAAGAAAACATTTCTAAGTGTGGGCTGACCATGTACCTAATGATAGCCCATTGGAAGAGCGACGACTTGTAGATAGGGTCATAGATGGAAGTGTCAAATATGAAGAAAATTTAGAGTTTTTTGGAAAGTGACCTAAGATTAATAGCACCTCAGTAGACCATTATGCAGCCCGTAGTTACCCTTCATAGATGGGGTCCAACAAAGTGAGAAAATTAACTAAGTGTGGAAGGACTCTATGAGTCCAACCACGGTGCATAAGTAAATGGAAGACCCGTAGAAAAGGATTTCATGGTTTGGGTTAGCAACATAGTTTCAGGAATTTGGAAAAGGGTAGCAAGATGGACAGGACTATGGTCCGTGGTTCAAACCACGAATCGTACTTAGGTTTTTGTCATAGATTCATTTGAGCGGCTTTTATGAAGGACAACTTTTTCATTTCCGCAAATCTTATTTCTATACTATTTTTTTAAGATTCAAAGGGGCCTAAATCAGACTTTAAAACCATAAAACCCTTATTCATTCTCCCATTCTCTCATTCCTAAAATTTCTTAAGACAAGTACTCTCTCTAGAAAGGTCAAGGCAAGGCTAGCGTTTTCAAGTTCTTCCCAAGAGATTCAAACTTTTCCTCTTGGAGACTAATTGAGATTTGTGACTTTGATTTATGGGTCTCCTTTCACTCACGAAGTCCTACAAATGTCTTTTACCTTTTCATTAAGTTCTCTGAAGTTCATACGTATGTTTATGATGATTTTATGTTACTTTATTCTATTAAATGGCCACAATGATGTCTTATAATGTTTGACTTAGTATTTTACATGTATTTAAGTTTTTGATTATGAATGCAATGATGAGTATTGTTAATGATGAAGTATGGGTTGTTTTACATGTTTTGAATAAGCATATTTCCCATGAATATGCATGATTTTTTAATTTATGATTGGTCCAACTTAAAATCTTAGTCCACCTTGTTTCAAGTCAAGTTTCGCATCTTTTATGACAAAGATTAGGACACTAAAGAAAATTTTTAAAGTTATGATTTGTAAATGATATCATCATGTTGATAATTGCCTAGAAAGTTGGAAGAAGGTCTTCAAGATGAAAGGACAATTCTCACTTAGTGGGTCCTAAGTTTGAGCTACTCTTCTGATTTGCTACTTATGATTCTAAAGTATCTTAAGTTGACTAAGTTTATGTTTTAAAGGTTTCGTGGAATGACATAGCATCGAATATGACGTTGAGGTGGGATTTGGTAAGGGAAACTTAGTAGCAACCCTTTTGTCTCATTAACTATGTTCCACTATGGGAGCCCTTGTAGTCTAGGTTAGTGCGATACTCATAGGCCATTTATGTTATATAGAGACGCATACAAAGTGATGTTCCACCCTATAAGTCGTCTCTCTGTGCCAACATAGGGGGTTATGTTGGAGGTTATGTAGTAGCTCAGATGGTCTTATATGTGAGTTAAGGTCCATTCCCACAAGTTTAAGATTCTATGATATGGTTCCATCACATGAGTTCCTTTTCATACATTGATTCTTATTAATATTGAGTAATATTCCTTGTGCATGTTCAAGCTCATGTTTATGTACATTTACCATCTTATATGTGTGTGTGTGAGTGAGTGAATGTGGGTGTGTTTTACTTATGAATAATGACATTACAATTTCATGTTTGCATTGCATCTCACATACTTAATACATTCCAAATAACTAATGGATATTTTACCTGCATGATTTAACCATGTAGGGAGAGGCATTCTTCCACTGGTTTGTGGCTAGTCTTGATGGCATTTAAGACTAGTACTTTTGTTATGGTGAGCCCTTAGTTTGGGTCTCTACCATTTTCTATTCTACCTTGTATTTTTTTCTTCTAAGACAATGTATATGTTGCCTTTTTGAGGCTTTTACTTTCCATATTTTTAAATGTTAAAGTTTTTTTCTATTTGATGGAGATTAGTCCTTGACTAATCGATATATCCATAGTTAGATGGTATGATGTTTGGACAAATTATATTTTCATGAATGCTTTTTAATGTTGATTTTTGTCATCAATGCCCACAGATCCTTCCCCGTTTTAAATTCCGCTTTTCTTCAAATTTTATGCCTATGAATACTTAACATGTTTAAGATGTCTTGGATGGAGTACCTTCGGGTATCTCGTTTGTTGTATGATGACTAGGTCTCTAGGTCGGAACATCATAAACTTGATATCAAAGCACGAGGTTTTAAGCTGTTCCTTGGACGTCCAAATATACAACGTCGAGTAGTGTCTCATTCAAGGTTATTAAGAGAGCCACTATCTTGAGTGAGAGGCTATGGGAGGTTTAGGAAAGTCTTCCCTTCTTTCCTGTTCTTGTCGTGCCCTTAGAGTTGACTAATATTTTCCTGTAACTAACTATGACCTCTTTAATTGTTTATAGATCATTTTGCCTAGTAGATCTCCACATCAAAGATGAAATATTGTACAACAAGTCCCTCCCTTCAATAAGATGACATAGTGTCTCATGTGGATTTACAAGCTGCCTTCACCATATTGGCCTAATCATTGGCCAACCAACATAACCAGGAGATCATTGTTCCTCCCCAAGTGCCTACTAGAGTGACAGACTTCATGAGGATCAACCCTTCAGAGTTTCATAGTTCTAAGATGGAGGAGGACCCCGTTGAGTCTATTAAGGAAACTTATCCGCTAGTAGTAGTCACGATTATCCCTTCAAAGGAAAAAGCCGAGTTTATAGCCTACCAACTCGAAGGGGTACCAAAAATATGGTAAGAGCAATGGGTGAATGAAAAGGGCCAAGAAGTAGATCCCACTGGATGAGAAGAGTTCAAGTGTACCTTCTTAGATTGGTTCTTTCAGATTGAGCTAAAGGAGGCAAAGGTCCAAGAATTCATCAACTTCAAGCAAGGGTCCATGAGCGTGAGGGAGTATGCCCTCAAATTTACTAAGTTCTCTAAGTATGCTCCATTTATGGTTGCGGAACCAAAGGCCTATGTGAGCATGTTTATCTCTAAAATATTTGATTGGTGTCCAAAGAGTATAAGACTGCCATGCTAGTGAAGAAGATGGATATCTCCCGATTGAAGACTTATGCAGAGTAAATAGAGAAAGAGAAGCTAAGGGAGAGAGCAAGGAAGTCCAAAAGGGTTAGGTCGATAGTGGCCAAAAGCAAGGTGGATAAGAGTCTACAAACACTCCTCCTCCCAAGACTACTAAGGATAAAGTGGTTTCTCCGAAGCCCCAAACCCCAAGTTGCCCTAAGTGTAGGAGACTCCACAAGGAAGAGTGCTTAGCTGGGTCAAATACTTGCTTCAAATATGGGAAGCTTGGACATCAAGCCAAGGATTATAGAATCAGCAATGCAAGACCCTAAGGACATGGTGGGAAATTCCAAGGTGCCCAAAGGACAGACCATTTTTATGCTCTCAATGGTCGCCAAGAGTTTGAGGAGGCCTTGAATATAGTGATCAGTATGTTAAAAGTTTTCAATTTTGACGCATATGCCTTATTAGATCTAGGAGCTAATTTATCATTTGTGACCCCATTTTGTGCTAATAAATTTCATGCATGTCCCGAAGTCCTTCATAATCCCTACGAGATAAGTAACCCCATAGAGTCTATTGTTACCCGAAGAGTCTATAGTAATTTTCCTGTTTCTATTTTGCATAAAGTGGTTCCTTGTAATCTAGTTGAGCTTTCCATGCTAGATATTGATGTAATACTTATGATGGATTGGTTGCACATATCTTATGCGTCAATTGATATTAGAAGTCATAGGGTCAAGTTTTAATTCCCAAAGGAGCCTATTCTTGAGTGGGAGGATAGCAACTCTTCATGTAGGGGTCAGTTCATTTCTTTCTTAAAGACCCAAAAAATGATCTCTAAAAGGTACATTATTATCTAATAAGAGTCAATGATGTCACTTCTAAAGTTCCTTCTCTTGAGTCTGTTCCTATTGTGAATAAGTTTCCCAATAACTTTCTGGATGAATCACCATGTGTTCCTCCCGAAAGGGGAATAGGCTTTGGCATAGATCTCTAACACGATACTCAACCTATCTTAATCCCTCCATATAGAATTTCTCCCGCAGAATTGAATATATTAAAGGAGAAATTGAAGGGTTTTTTTCACAGAGGGGTTTCATTAGACCTAGTCAATCTCCATAGGGTGCTCTGGTGTTGCTTGTCAAGAAGAAAGATGTGTCACTCCGTGTATATGACTATCAAAAACTCAACAAAGTCACCATTAAGAAGAAGTACCCACTCCCAAGGATATATGACTTATTTGATCAATTGCAAGGGGCTACACACTTCTCCAAGGTTGACATGAGATTCGGGTATCACCAATTGACGGTGAGGGAAAGTGACATTTCTAAGATGGCATTTCGAACTAGTATAGTCACTTTGAGTTTGTGGTAATGTCATTTGGTCTCACAAATGCACCGACCATATTTATGGATCTTACGAATAGGGTGTTCAAGCCCTACTTAGAAATGTTCATGGTGATGTTCAGTGATGACATTCTAATTTACTCCCAAAGTGAGGAAGCGCACATGGAACACTTGAAGGTGGTATTGCAAATTCTGAGGGAACAAAAGCTTTATTAAAAATTTGACAAGTGTAAGTTTTTTCTAGATGAGTTTACCTTCCTTAGGCATGTAATATCAACTGATGGTATTAAAGTTGATCCCAAAAAGACCAAAGTGGTGAGAAATTGGACAAGGCCAATAACTACTATAGACATAAAGAGTTTCTTGGACCTAGCCAGATATTTTAGAATTTTTATGCAAGATTTCTCTACTATTTTGTCCCTAGTCACCAAGTTGACTGAAAAGAAAGAAAAGTTTGTGTGGCAGATAAGTGTGAGAAAACTTTCAAACATTGAAGGATCGACAAACTTCAGCCTCAACATTGACATTTCTAGAAGGAAATGATGGGTTTGTCCTATATTATGATGCATAATGTTCTAATTCTAAGAAGGGGGCGGCGCCCTGAATCAATCAAAAATCTTATTGATTTAATTGAAGGGAACTAAGACGATTAGCTTAGCTAGCGTTCCGGGAGAATCTAGTCATTTAAGAACTT
>JAABOM020026174.1:0-17868 GCA_011800125.2 Solanum clarkiae
CAACTCACGCAACATTCACAACACAATTTTCCCAATTGAATAGTTATACTTGATTTAAGAACTACGGGGTCTAACATTCTCCCCCTGGCCGATAAATCCTTTGTGGCAGTCTCATGTAGATTTCATCCTGTAAGTCACCATTTAGAAATGCATCGTAGACATTCATTTGATGAATGTACCACTTGTTTGAAACAACTAGGGCTAGTACAGACCTTACAGTCACCATTTTAACGACAGGAGAAAATTCTTCTTTATAATCTATACCCTCCTTTTGACTATACCCCTTAGCAACTAGCCTCGCCTTGAACCTCTCTATCTCACCAGTTGATTTGTAATTGACTTTATAGATCCATCTACAAACAATAGGAACCTTTCCTATAGGTAAATCTGTTATTTCCCATGTATTGTTACTTTGTAAAGCATCAATCTCAGCTTGCGTTGCTTTTTGCCATCTTGGATCCTTACAGGCTTCTGCATAGGTAGTTGGTTCTGTGATTGTAGATGTTGCAGCTACAAATAACTGATAAGACTTAGAAAGGTGATCATATGCTACATAAGTAGCCATAGAAAATTTTACTTATTTATTGATATTTAATGACACAAAATCTTTAATCCATACTTATGGAATAACTGTTCTGGTAGACCTCCTTGTTGCCAGACTTTCAGAGTTTTCTTGTTGCTGAGTCACAATTTCATGAGTTTCTACTAGAGGTTCAACTCCTTCATCAGACTCTACTCGAATTACATCAGCATATTCACTTGTTTGATCACATTGATAATCTGGTACCTCAACTTCTCTAGGCTTTGGAACACAAGTCTTTAGGAAGAACCGATCGTTAGTCCATACTTCAGGCATGATGTCATTAACAAATGGACCATCCTGCTTCTGAGAGTTTGTAGTTTTAAAAGGAAAAAATGATTCCCTCAACACTACATCTCTACTTACAAAGAACTTGTGATCTGTCAAATCAAGCAAAATATATCCTTTTTGTACTACTGAATATCCCATATGCACTGCTGCTTTTGATCTTGGAGCAAGTTTATCAGATTGAGAGACCTCTTTTGCAAAGCATAAACACCCTAACGCCCTTAGATGTGTCAGCATAGGCTGTGCACCAAACAACTTTTCATAGCGAGACTGACGTTTTAACACTCTACTAGGCATTCTATTTATTAAATATGTTGATGTAATAACACACTATCCCCAATGCTTAAGAGGAATATGACCTTCAAACCTCAAGTATCTAGTGACTTCTAACATATGTCTGTTTTTTCTTTCGGCCACTTCATTTTACTGTGGAGTACAAGGGCGGGATCTTTGATGGACTATGCCCTTTTTTGAACAAGTTAGCACACACAAAGTTTACAAACTCTGTTCCATTATCAGACCTTATCTGTATAATAGATTTGCCAAACTGAATATTAACAAACCGTAAAAAACACTTCAAACATACACATACATTTGCCTTATTTTTCAATACAAACAGCCAAGCCATTCTTGTAAAATCATCTACCACAGTGAGAAAGTATTTATATCCATCAAAAGTAGGAGTCTTATGAGGTCCCCAAATATCTATATGCACCAAATCAAAACATGCACTACTTTTAATACTATTAACTGGAAATGTAGCTCTAGTTTGCTTTGCCATTGGACAAACAGTACACTTGTTTAGAGATGTGTCCGTAGTATCAACACTAATAGATAACAACCTTTTCAAGATATGACCTAATGTTTGATTCCACAATTCTACATCCTTTCCAGATATAGTAGCTTATTATCAACTCCAACATTTACTACACAAGCATGTTGTACATGACCTTGAGTGAGCTGGTTTAGTAGTAAGTATAATT
The DNA here is from genome assembly GCA_011800125.2 of Solanum clarkiae. Lineage (NCBI taxonomy): Eukaryota > Viridiplantae > Streptophyta > Magnoliopsida > Solanales > Solanaceae > Solanum > Solanum clarkiae. The sequence goes on from JAABOM020026174.1 coordinate 1,852, forward strand.
CATCATCCTTCTTATCAATCTCCCTCACCTTACCAGTGTAGAGATCCTGAAAAACACAAAAATATGGAAAAAAAGTAACTGAGCACCACAATTCCTTAGTCACTTGACTTATTGACAACAGGTTGTAAAATTTTGGGATGTGAAATACATCTGTAATAATGCTTCTGGGAGACGAGAAATGGGATTCCTATATGAGTAACATTAGCAACCTCACCATTTGGTAGATACACTAGTTTTAGACATGTAGTTCTTACTACAGAATTCTTTGTGAACATACCAATCTTTGACATGATGTGATTAGTTTCTCCTATGTCTATGATCCAAATCTTATTATTTTCAAAAGCTAGGAGAGTCTTACCTGCAGCATTGGCTTGACTGCATCAACTGACAATTTTCCACAATCTTTATTTTGTTTGAGCATTTGAAGAATTTGATTGTATTGCTCTTTGGTGAATGTGCAGCCTTGCAATTCCTTAGCACACTTACTTATCTCATTCATACTACTTTATCGATTGATCAACCACCTGTTTCCCTTTGCCTGACATATAGACATTAGTGTTGAAACCATAGTTCACTCCCTCAGAACCAGAAGCATCAAGAGTTGAACTACTTCTTGTATTGGACTGATCACTTACTACATTGCTACCACCATTATAGACTTTCTTCTTTGACTTGAAGTCATTTGGATATCCAATCAGTTTATAACACTGATATTTAGAATGACCCTTCCACCTACAAAATTCACATACAACTCCAATACTCATCTTGAACTTAAGCTATCCAGTACTACCACTTCTCGAATACATCACCAATGAATCCACACCCGTTGTAACTATAGAGTTCATTCCCATACTTGAACTGATACTTGTTGTAGATCTTTGACATTCAGCATTAATAACCATAGAGTAAGCTTGGTTTACATTTGGAATATGAAGATAAGATTCATTCAGACCCATAAGGAATTGATAGATTTTTTGCCTATTAGATGATCAACAAAACCTTTTGATTTTTCATAATTACACTCGGGGGAAGGAACAACAACTTCAAATTCATTCTAAAGATTTTTCATCTTTGTATAATAGCCTGAAATAGAATCAGTTCCTTGCTGTAGTGAGACAATTTCTTTAAGTAAACTGAATGTTCTAGATCCATCAACTCTACCAAATCTTTCTTTTAGATCATCCCACACATGTTTTGCACAAGTAGCAGATGCTACTCTTGGAAAGAGAATTTAGAATCCATGAAAGAACTATAACATTAACTCTTTCCCATTGATTTCTTAGTTCAACACTTACACTGACTTTGGTACAGGTTCCATCAACAAGACCAATCTTATTTCTTCCTAACAAATCCAATTTCATGGACCTACTCCACAAACCATAATTTTCAATTCCAAGAAGTTGAAATGAAATCAGATTGACTCCACTGACATCAGTAGGACTCAAGAACAAGGGATGGTTGTAATCGACTAACCGACTCATAGGCATACCAGGTGTAGAATTTATATTACCAGGATTTTCACCATTATTGAACTCATTTGTATGGCCACCATTGTTACCTCCTTGAGCCATTTCTTCCCGTGTGTCCATAATTGTGGTTTCTCTGTTTGTGTTGTAGAAGCTGTTCCTTTGGATTCTACCTTCAAAAATCCACAGTCACTTCAACAGACTTCCTCCTTGATTTACTTAGACTTCAATCAAGGCTCTAATACCATGAAGATTTCTTGATTCCAAAAAAGAAACTACACACAAAATGAAGTAAATTGAAAGAAGAAGAAGATGAATGAGACTGATTTGTATTATATTCTATATCACATTCTTCAACATACAATCATCTTATAGTTTTAGTTTATATAGAGTCCAATAGTGACATCTGTTTACTCTTGATTCTAACCAACTAGTAACTAAATTAACTAACTAGTTAGTTAGTTAGTTGGCTAGTTTTTAACTTCTGGAAATTTCTTCTTCTTGATTTCTTTCAACACAACCCCAATGTCCCAGGTTGAATCATCTGGCCTTTGTAGATAATATGATCATTTTGTGCAAAGCAGAGGTAAGAACTATGCAACTGTGGCAGATACACTTAAGAATTATGAGGATATCTCAGGGCAGAAGGTAAACAAGGACAAAAGTGTTATTTATATGCATCACAGTGTGAATCATGGGGATATTATTGTGGCTGAAGTGGCTCTTGGGATCATGAGGAAGGAGTTTCCTTTTACTTATTTAGGATTCCCTATCTTTTATAAAAGGAAATAGAAACTGTACTATCAGCATCTAATCCAATGGATTGGATCAAAGTTACAAGGATGGAAAGGAAAGCTATTGTTTTATGGAGGAAGGGCTATTTTGATAAAGCATGTTGTGCAAAGTATTTCTATACATTGTTTGTCAGTAATGTACCCCCCTATAGGAGTGCTTAATCAAATTCAAAAGATTATAGCCCAATTTTTCTGGAGCAACTGCATTGGAGGCAGAGGCAGACACTTAACTAAATGGAAGAATCTATGTGTTCCAGAGACTAAAGGTGGACTGGAATTTAGGCTGCTGCAGGATGTTTCAACAGCCCTATTTTGTAACTATGGTGGAACTTCAGGACCACTAAGTCTATGTGGAGCATTTTCATGCAGAATAAATATTGCAAAAAAAGAGGAAGTTCAATGAAATAATGTGGAAGCAAGGATGTGGAGGTTCTTAAGTATAGAAGAAGATGCTACTGGCTAGGGATCTAGTAGAGCACCAAATTCTATGGAAAATGCATGGAGGAGGGTCAACGGTCTGGTATGATAATTGGACTGGACTGGGTGGTCTATACATATTGTGTAGTGAGGAAAATACATACATGAAGGACCAGTCAACAGTGATGGAACTTACATAGCAAGGGGAATGGGACATACAGATGATGCATGAGCTATTTCTTCAAGAATTAGTACAACATATTGTGGAGAACATTAAACCTCCAAGGGCTGAAAGAGATGCAAATAAACCATACTGGACATTGGAGGCTGATGGTTCTTTCTCAATCAAGTCAGCATGGAACTATACCAGGCACAGGGAGAATAAAATTTTTAAATGGATTTGGACTAAAAATCTACCATTTAAGATGACATTCTTATTATGGAAGCTATGGAAACAGAAGATTCCTTTGGATGATACTATGAGGAGATGGGGAGTGGAAAGGCCATCTAGATGTTGGTGTTGTGATGAAGTAGCTCAAAAAACACTGTCACATGTGTTTCGAAGGGCACCTATTGCTAACAGGACTTGGTACTATTTTTGTTCTTTTGTAGATTTTAATATACAAGGACTGTCACTGAGAGAAGTAATAATATGGTGGATTGGCACAATAGTGAGAAAGGATATCAAACCATACTTTAGATCCCTTTTAGGTTTCATTATATAGGAGTTGTGGACAAGGAGAAACAAGAGGAAACATAAAAAGAAATCAGTATCATTTACAAGAATGATCAGCAACATTCTTAGGAATTTGCGGAGAATGATCCAAATCAGAAGGCCAACATTTCAATGGGTGGGAAGTTGTCCTGAAATTTTGAAGAGATGGAGGAATATAGACCCAGAATAAGAACAATCAGAGTGCTATGGGAATTCCCACCACAGAGTTGGGTCAAGTACAACACAAATGGGGCATCTAGAGGTAATCCAAGGGCTAGTTCCTATGGGTTTTGCCTAAGGGACCATAAAGGGGATAGAGTATATGCAGAATGCAGAGTAATCAAGGATAATTCAAACATGTATGCAGAATGTAAAGCTATCTTAGAACCATGTAGACACTGTGCTAGGTATAATCGTAATTAGGTAATCATACAATCTGATTCATTAAGCCTAGTGAAGTTCTTGATAGGCAAGTGGAAAACACCATGGTACATAGTAGATATGATTCAGGAAATACAGGAATGCATGCGTAGTAGAGAGCACATATTTCAGCATATTCTAAGGGAAGGGAACTAATTCGCAGATGCGTTGGCAAACAGAGCATTAGATAAAGGGGATGCCACATTCACAGATTTCACAGAGTTAGATAGAGAAGCTAGAAGCATTGTCAACAGTAACAAATTAAAGAGCTCATATCTTAGAGTATTACCAGTTAAGGGATAAGGGTAGAGGAGACTAGCAATATTAGCATAACTACATATTTACACAGCCTAGTCGAACACAAAAGATGAAAATTGTCTACCCCACAGTCAGCCAGCCAGCAAAATGGGACTCGGCAAAATGAGCTGGTGCACCTGGAGGAGATCCAACACTGGTCAGAAAGGTGGAATGAAACTTCCCTCGCACTTTATCTCGACACCACCTGGGAAGATAGGATTGAGAAATGACATAAATAAATGTGATACAGAGAAGGGAAAGGGAGATCCAGATTACTAGATGAAAGAGCACCTTCAAATGCAGAGATCTAGCAGCAAAAACAGAAAGGACAGCCTATGGTACCTGAGAACTCGACTACGCAAAGAAAAGAAAACAGGAAGGAGACATCAGTAAGATTCAGAAGCAGGTACTCAAAAGCTATAAAAGGAAAAGAACACTTACTTTTGATAGCTAAAAAAGAGGAGGAAGAACACAGAAGGAGCCTTAATATTTGTAGACCCAAAGGAGCTTCATCAAAAAAGTTTGATTGATCCAGGGAGAGAACACGCGGACCTGTCGCGCACCTGTGAATTTTGAAAATTCAATCCCATTGAAAAATTGAGGAAATATATGAGTGTGGATCCGCGTCGTGGAGATGTCATATACCCTCACTATTTTGGTTCCGCGATGGGTCCGCGTCGCGACCCTGTCGCGTACCCTTACTATTTCTGGTAAATTTTGTGAAAATTATTTTTTGACCTGGTTCCTCTTAAATTGGGTCGAGACCATTTTCTGACTCGATTTTCTGCGCTTATCGTAAATTTGATTTTGGATTTCCTATTCGAGCTTGGGGAAGATGCATTATGCGCACGTCTCCGTTCTATAGGTATTTTGGTAGTTTTATCAAGTGTTACATCATCTCCCTGTTGGGATCATTCGTCCTTGAATATTACTAAGGGTGGATATCCAGGCACAAATAGACTCGAACTCCTCTCAACATTCAATCTATCAATCTATCTTTCAACTCCTTATTTCTATCAACAATCTCTACTCGGACTGAAGAGTAGACAATCAACAAGAACAGACAATCAATTTAGTCAAGGATAAGGACTTTACCTTCAACATTCTCATCCAATGGCATGAATAGATGCGGATATTTTGCTTTCGTCTCTTCTTCAGCTTCCTCTATGGCCTCCTCAACGAATTGATTCTTCTTCAGCTTCCTCTGTGGCCTCCTCAACGAATTGATTCTTCCACAGGACTTTGACTGAGACTGTCTCTTTGGTTCTCAATCTGCGAATCTGACGATCAAGGATTTGGACCGAAATTTCTTTGTAGGTCAAATTATCCTTCACTCCGATGCTCTCCACAGGGATTACAAAGTTAGGATCTCTCAAGAATTTCTTCAACATTGACACATGAAACACCTGATGAATACCATCTAACTCGGAAGGCAACTCTAATTCATAAGCAACCTTTTCAATCCTCTTCACAATCTGATAGGTTCCAATATAACGTGGACTTAATTTGTCGTTCTTCCCAAATCTCATGACACCCTTCATAGGCGACACTTTCAAATATAACCAGTCATTCATTTCAAACTCCGAATCTCTCCTTCTCACGTTGGTGTAGGATTTCTGGCGACTTTGCGCAGTCTTCAATCACTCTCTAATGATCTTCGCCTTCCCCAATACTTAATGGACAAGGTCAGGCCCAATCAAATCCGCTTCTCCAACCTTAAACCACCTAATTGGTGATCTACATCTCCTCCCATATAAAGCTTCATAAGGAGCTATCTGAATACTTGCATGATAACTATTGTTACATGCAAACTCAATCAACGGTAGGTACTCATCCCATTTTCCCTTGAAATCAAGAACGCAGGCTCTCAACATATCTTCTAACATTTGAATTGTACGCTCTGCTTGGCCATCGGTCTATGGATAGAACGTAGTACTCAAATTCACCTTCGTACCCAATCCTTTCTGAAATGATCTCCAAAATTGGGAGGTGAATTGAGCTCCTCTATCCGAGATGATGGATAAGGGAACCCATGCAACCTTACAATCTCTTGGATGTACATCCTGGCGTACTCCTCCGCAGTGTTAGTTGTCTTAACTACTAAGAAGTGAGTCGATTTACTCATCCTATCCACAATCACCCATATTGAATCATGTTGCTTTCGAGACCTCGGTAGACCAGTAACGAAGTCCGTATTGATCATCTCCCAATTCCATTCTGGAATCTCAAAATTTTGAGCTAATCCACATGGTATCTTGCTGACAGTTCGGGCACTTGGAAACAAATTTAGCAATATCTCGCTTCATTCCTCCCCACCAATGGACTTCTCTCAAGTCGTGGTACATTTTAATAGAGCCAATATGAATGGAATACCTAGTGCTATGAGCTTTAGCCATGATTCTATCTCGTATACCATCAACATCTAGGACGCACAATCTACTTTGGTACCTCAATACCCAATCTCCCCCTTTGGAGAAGACCATCACTTTCTATTTGTGGACAACCTCTTTCAATTGGAGTAGGACAGGATCTCGGTCTTGATTTTCTTTCACCTCTGCTACCAAGGATTAAGCAGACCCGTTCTGGACATTAACTCCTCCCTCATCGTTCTCCTCAAGTTGGACTCCTAATAGAGCTAACCGGTCTACTTCTTTAGCTAGCTCCTTCTTTCCTTCCTCAACATGGGCTATGCTACCTATTGACAACCTGCTAAGAGCGTCAGCAACAATATTAACTTTACCTGGATGGTAGAGAATGCTTATGTCATAATCCTTGAGAAACTCTAACCATCTTCTCTATCGCAAGTTGAGCTCTTTCAAACTGAAAATGTATTGCAAGCTCTTGTAGTTAGTGAACACATCTACATACACTCCATACAAGTAGTGGCGCCAGATTTTGAGTGCGAACACCACCGCTGCCAACTCAAGATCATGGGTTGGATAGTTCCTCTCATGAATCTTAAGTTGTCTGGAAGCATAGGCTATCACCTTCCCTCTCTGCATTAACACACATCCCAATCCAACTCTTGAAGCATTGCAATAGATCATGAAATCTTCTGTTTCATCGGGCAAGTTAAGACTGGTGCAGTAGTCAGTCTAGTCTTCAACTCTTGGAAACTTTTCTCACACTCATCAGACCACTGAAACTTGACCTTTTTATAAATCAGCTTTTTCAATGGTGCGGATAAGAAAGAAAATCCCTCAACTAATCGACGGTAGTAGCCTGCCAACCCTAAAAAACTCCTTATGTCGATTGGAGAGGTTGTTCTGGCCAGTTCTTAACTGCTTCAATCCTTTGAACATCCACTCGAATACCATCACCAGAGATAATATGGCCTAGGAAAGCCACAGATTTAAGCCAAAATTCATATTTCAAATACTTGCATAGAACTCATGGTCCTTAAGGGTTTGAAGGATGATTTTGAGGTGTGTTGCATGCTTCTTTTCATCTCTTGAATACACCAAAGTATCATCAATAAACACAATTACAAACATATCCAGATATTGTCTGAACACTCTATTCATCAAATCCAAAAAGGTTGCAGGTGCATTCGTCAACCCAAAGGACATGACCAAGAACTCAAAATCGTCATATCTATTCCTAAAGGCTGTCTTTGGAATGTCATATTCTCTTATTTTCAACTGATGGTAACTAGATCAGAGGTCTATCTTTGAGAAACAAGAGGCATCCTGAAGTTGGTCAAATAAGCCATCTATCCTTAGGAGAGGATACTTGTTCTTTATGGTGACCTTTGCCTGTAGTTAATACACATTCTAAGAGACCCATCTTTCTTTCGCACGAATAGGAAAAGAGCACCCCATGGAGAAACACTCGGCCTTATGAAGCCTTTCTCTAACAAATCTTTCAACTGCTCCTTCAATTCTTTCAGTTCAGCAGGGGCTATCCTATAAGGTGGAATTGAGGTAGGTTGGGTATCAGGAAGAACATCAATCCCGAAATCAATCTCCTTATCAAGAGGGACTCCAGGCAGATCTTGAGGAAACACTTCTGGAAACTCATTCATAATCGAAACTGACTTGAGAGTTGGGGCTCAACATCATCATATTTAACCCTCATGAGGTGGTAAATACACCCCTTAGCAATCATCCTTTTGGCTCTAAGGTATGAGATAAATTTTCCTTAGGTGCTATGAAATCACCCTTCCACTCAAGAATCGGTTCATTTGGAAATTGGAACTTAATGATTCAAGCTCTACCATCAACGGAGGCATAACAGGCATAAAGCCAATCAATGCCGAGGATCAAGTCAAAATCAGTTATATCTAATTCAATCAGATCAATGATAGTATTACTATGATGGATGGACACTACGCAAGCTCTATAGACTCTCTCAGCGCGAATAGACTCACCCACTAGAGTAGAAAAATCAAAAGGTTCAAGAAGACCCTCAGGGGTTCTATCAAGTCTACTGGCCACATAACGAGTTACAAAAGATAATCTGGCACCAGGATTCATCAACACATAACAATCAATAGAAAAGACTTAAATCATACCTGTCATAACATCTAGGGAGTTCTCCTGATCATGTCGACTGCCCATGGCATACAATAGATTTGTAGCTCCACTTGTGCCTGAAGTGGTGCCACTCTAATTCCCCTTAGCTGGCGGGGCTGGCTCAGAAGATTGAGCCTGTTCAGCTTGCTTTGGACAATCTCTTTGATAATGCCCTACTTGACAACACCAGAAGCACGCATCAGTCCCCTCATGATACCTACCCAAGTGTAGTTTACCGCATGTACCACATAGTGGCTTTCCTTGTGAACCTTGAGCCATACTAGCTTGTGACTAAGACCCACGGGCTCTAACATTCTGAGACTTCTGATCATTTCTCACTCTAGGTGTAGGTACACTAGCAGATGATGATGCTGGAAACCAATTTCCATTGCCTCTCTTCCCAACCCCATGGCTGGATGTTTTGGCCTTCTTGCTTCTAAACTCCTCTCTATCATGTTGCCTCTCCTCATCAGCTTGTTGCACAAAGATCATCAACCTCCTAATACCAATATCACTCACAATCATTGCTTCCCTCCCATCTCTCTTTAGTCCTCTATTCAACCCATTGAAGTACATCCCATCCTCCCCCTCATATCAGCAACTATGTCAGGAGCATAGAGGGATAGCTGTGTGAACTTCAGCCCATACTTCTGTACAGTAATAGAGCCCTATTTCAAGTTTAAGAACTCTCTTACCTTTACCTCTCTCCTATCCCTTGGGAAGAAACGTCCTAAGAAAGCTTCCTCGAACAAAGCCCAAGTCATCACAGGGGAATTCTCCCTTCTACCCTTCTTCTACTTGTCATACCATCGTCTAGCCAACCCTTTTAGTTGATAAGCATCCAATTCCACTCTGTCAGCATCGACCATATGCATCACTTGGAACACTTTATGAAGCTCCTCCACATAGTTCTCAGGATTCTCAGTAGATGCAGACCCTGTGAACTCAGGAGAATTCATCCTCCAGAATTCTCAAACTCTAGAAGTGTCATGGGCATCCTGTCGGGCCACTCCTGGTCTCGCAGCAAGGGTTGTGACAGTCTGGGCTAGAGTTTGGATAGTCTGGCGAAGCTCAGCATTGAAGACCTCATCTTGCGGGGGCTGTGCAATAGGGACAGCTTGACCCACGGGCACCTCATGTCCTTGAGGCTCAGGTGGATTGACATTCTGTCTAGCGCGACACTTTCTACCTCTGATGGCTCTTCTGGGAGGTACGATCATAATTGTGGAACGCGCAAAGCACGAATTAGAATAGAACTTTCATAGAGTATAACACTATAGCATGATTTAGAACATGAATGAAGGGAAACAATTCCTAATGTCCTATAGCCTCCTGTTTATCAAGTATGGTCAAGAACACACCTATAAATAAGACTTTACTAGACACGGCTTTATAGACTCCCTAGGAAACTTGAACTCGTGCTCTTATACCAGGTTTATCACATCCCAAGAGGGGACCCAAGACGTGGCCAGCACTTAGAGACTATTGTTAGTCCCCAAGCGAACCAATTGGCCTTATCACATTCGTCCATTCACACATTGTACAAATCAGCGGAAGACATAAGGAATAAATGGGCACAACTAATCAACTAGCCTCAAATAATAATCTAATGAAAGGCTAGTAGAAAGAAACTAACTCACAAGTTCCAACATCAACATCTAACTTTAGTCTATGAAGTCTCCATAACTATTAGGTGGTACAAACGACTGACCCATGGCTACCTCAATCAAAATAAAAAGATAAGCAAAACTGACTCTAAAGCATGATGAAAATAATGTAATGAATCCTAAGTAGGGGAGGCTCACCAATCTGCTGAACGTTCGAAGGTCCCCAATGATTCGCCTACTGATGACCTTTATCCTGCTTATCTACACATAATACGATGCAGTCCAAAAGAGGATATTAGTACTTGGAATGTACTAATATGTAAAATAGCTGAGTGAAATTGAAACAGGTAGAATAATATAGAAACAACAATCAACATCAAGGATAGTAAAAATCAACATGTCAAATATCTATCTAAAGCAAGAATAAAGAGTAGACAAGTGACCCATCAACTCATCAACCACATCAAACTCATCTCAAAAGGACTCATCTCAACTCATCACATCTTAACTCATCTCATTATCTCATCTCATCTCGATTCATATTACTCAGTTTGGAAACTTTTTGGGAGTTTCTCTTAACTGACAACAACCACTTATGAGCTAGGGGTTGTACAACAATCATGCTGATGCTGCCAAAGCCATTTCGTACTTGCCAGGAATGGAACGAATATGATCCACAAGGAATCTGAACTCTGCCATCCTCTATTGATTTCAAGGTTGTAAACTCGAGAGGGGACCATACGATGTAATCGTTCAATCCTCTCCTATGCTAGGCTGATGTAGGTAATGAGTGCAAGTGGGACTTACTCTTACTCATTTCGGTGTTCGATACTCCTCCCAAGACTCAATGCTCATAAGACTCCCCATCGCCATCTCAAGTAGCCTCATGGAGGAACTCATGGTCTCAATTGGTCTCACAGAGACTCTCATCATCTCATTTAACTCAAACTCAAGGGTCCTCTATTATTTCAGGGACTTTAATTCATCTCAATTAACTCAAACTCAAGTGTCCTCTATTATTTCAGGGACTTTAACCCATCTCAATGCACTCAATTCTCTTCTAAGAACTCAAGGACTCAGATAATCAATTAGAAGAAGTTATTTCGACATAACATCAAGAACTCAATTATGAAGACTCGTAGGATCAAGCTCAAATAACTCAACCTCATACTCCTATCAAGATTCTCAATATCATACTCACATCAAGGCTCTAGACTCCATCCCTAGGTTCATTCATGCATACTTTCAAAAGATAACATATAGGGTTTATAAAATATCTCATGAAAAGTATTCAATTCAAGAAAACAAGTTTATGATGATCATCAACATATGAAAATACATGTAATAGATACAATTTTCAAGGAAATAATCAAGAAAGTATATCAAGAAACATATATAGGGACTCATGGACTATCAACTCATCTATTACCATCTTTGGGGCACCTGGGAGAATAATCTCATGCTTTCATTTAGGCTTACATACCTGGGATAAAGCTCATCAAATCACTCGTCAAGAATTCTCCAACCTTATGTTCTTCTTTCTTCTCTCTCTCAAGCCCTAACTTTCAAATATTGTGAAGAAGGACTTAGAATGGGATTTTTGACCCTATTTACTCCTCAAAACAACCTATATGAATCGTGGGAAAGTTTAGAAGAGATAGGAAAAAGTTTAGAATGCCCCTCAAAGGATTTAAAACTTTTAAACTTGGTGGAACAGGTCAGGATAACAGGTACGCATCGCGCACCTGTGAATTTTGGAAATTCAATCCCGTCAAAAAATTAAGGAAATATATAAGTGTGGGTCCGCGATGGGTCCGCGTCGAGGAGCTGTCGCATACCCTCACTGTTTTGGGTCCACATCGCGGCCCTGTCGCATACCCTTATTGTTTCTGGTAAATTTTGTGAAAAATATTTTTCGATCTAGTTACTATTAAATTGAGTCGAAATCATTTTCTGACTCGATTGTCTGCGCTTATCGTAAATCCTATCTCGGATTTCCAATCCGATCTTGGGAAGATGTGTTGTCCTCACGTCTCTGTTCTAGGGATATTTTGGTAATTTTATCGGGTGTTACATACAAGGAGTGATAAGATTAGAAATGAGACCATTCATGAGAAGCTAGAGGTGGCCCCTACGGCTAACACAATGAGGGAAGCGAGACTGCGATCGTTTGGACATGTGCAGAGAAGATGGAGTGGAGGTCGCGGATTAGAGTAGCAGGCTAATAGGTTAGTACGGTTAGGTTTATTTCTGGTTGTGGGGTATAGTAGAGTAGTAGGTTTTGTCATGTCTTTATATCATGTGTTGTCATTATCTGTCTTATATGTGTTAATTTTATCATATTTACATGTTATCATGTGCTTTTCATTATTAGTCGTTGTTTTCATTTCCTTTTCTTTTCCTTTCCTTTTTGTCATATCTAGTTTATTCTTCTTATGGATTTTTGAGATGAGGGTTCCTAGGAAACAACCTCTCTACTTCTATGAGGTAGTGGTAAGGTATGCGTACATTTTACCCTCTTCAGACCCCACTTGTGGATTCCACTGGGTGTGTTATTGTTGTTGTTATGGTTGGATTATTTGTAACTGCATATTTATAATATAGGCATGGTGATCAGTTAGACCTTTGATTAATTAACATTTATTTTTGATTGACCTCCTTCTTTCTTTAATTCACGGGCACAAGAGGTCAAATTCCGATGAAAATTTTCATAGAGAAGATATAAGACAGATATTGGGCATTTTAGAAAAATATGAGAAATAAAGGATATAAACATAGTGGTTGTCTAACGAGATACTATGTAGAATAAGATTGTCACGTGAGTCACATATTGCGCATTTAGCGCTTTCGAATTTTTGAAATTGGATTTAGACTTTATCGACTTATTTCATATCATGGTTCAGGTGTTAAAAATCAGTGAGGTTTACTCTTCCTTTTCGATGCCCGTGGAACTACTATCAATGGTTTACTTCTTGGGAATGTTAAAAAAAAGATTACTATGTGATTTTTTGAATATGCCTAGATCTATCGCTTTTTCTTCGGTTTACAACCCACCTTTAGTGATATTTATTTTTTGATTTTTTATCTTTTCTATTTCATTTTTTAATTGGAATTTTTGCATCAGAATTGGATTCTGAACTCAAAGGAATTGATGGGGGCCCGCACAAGCGGTGGAGCTTGTGATTTAATTCGATGCAAAGCGAAGAACCTTACCAAGGCTTGACATGCCGCGAATCCTCTTGAAAGAGAGGGGTGCCTTCGGGAACGCGGACACAGGTGGTGCACGGCTGTCGTCAACTCGTGCCTTAAGGTGTTGGGTTAAGTCCCGCAACGACCGCAACATTTGATGTCACTATTGTATAAGACAAGTTTTAAGGTTACAAAGTTATTCAAATTTTATGTATATTTAATTTTGACATTATAATATTGATGTTTGAATTGCTAACCGTTGAACAAAATTTGCACATTATGTGACTATTTCTCACATATTGTCTATTTATATGCGGATATTTTTTGCTTAGGTCTGTTTTAGTTAGTAGAAATATTTAGTAAAAAAAAAAAAAAAGAAGAGATTCACACGAACAAAACAAAAGAAAACAAATAACGAGTTCTATTCTACTACTATAAGTTACACGGATAAAGACCAAAAAGGAAGGAGGAGAAAAAGAAAAGGGAAGTTTTTTGTTCGAGATTCGGTCGTAGATTCAATCAATAATAAATTAATAATAAGTAATTTAAATTAATCTTTCATGCTTTGGTAATCATTTTGGGGGAAAAGAAACAATATAAGAAATGCAACGTGTTTTGACAAGAAATGCAAAGAAAGACTTTTAAATTATATGTTGGTAATGCAGATATAATGGGTCAAATTGTTAAATATGTCTGTGTGCTGGATATCGTTAAAGTTAAATTTTTTTACTTGTTTATTTTATTTATATATTCTTTTGAAAAAAATAATTTATTGTTTTTTCGCTTTGCTTAATTTGTCCTCTTTCAGTTAAACTTTTAGGTATTAGAATAATGGATAATTAAAAAATTTAAGGAGGTCTATATTGACCTTTGTAATTAATTTTGGTTGCTAGTATAGTACAGTTGGTTACTGAATTATGTCTTTTAGCGAGTTACAATGGTTAATTTTTAATTAAAAAATCATTTAAATTTTTTCGATTGTATTAAAAAATAATTAATTTTTGATAATTGAATTGTTAGGAATATGATTAGGCCAATTGAAAATAGAAAGTATTACGATTCGAAGAACGTTAACAAAAAAATTTAGGCTTGATATATAAATAAATAAATAAATTATGGTTAGACAGGAAGGCATTGTTATTAGTACACCACACACTAATAACACAAGATAATTGTAAACTAGTTGCTTTAAAATAAATTAAAGAAGGCGGGTAAATAATATTTTTAAAATTAAGTTAAGTCATAAACTAGTCGATAAAGGGACAGTGCTAGAACCACGGACTTCGAGTGCATGGTGACTAATTAATACCTTTCCCTCAGTCAATAGAATTCCTTACTTGAATTTCTAGTTCACAGACTAATAAAATAAAGAGTCAACTTCCTTTTGATTGAAGGTTTAAATAAGGCGATTTGAAACAGTAAAACTCAATTCCAAATGACAACTCTAAATAATAAGTAATCTCATCTCAAAATGTCATTTTAATTTTAAAAAAATCTCAAAATATCCCATTCTCATTTAAGAGCGGTAGATGGGAGAAAAATAGGGGTTTGACATTATATTCACGTTGATAACAAATTCTTGAGGTCACATGATACTGACATGAAACAGTGCGTCAACTTTCCATTCCCCACATGGGTATGTGTACTAGGATCCTAATAATAGGGGATTTCTATACAGATGTTACTCATTACCTTTTGGTGAATAACATAACTTGATTTCATACTATTACCTTCCTCTACTCATTTACTTGCCCTAAGAACTTGTACCTTGTGATAGATGGTGGGGACCTGTATTTATTGTTGAGAAATCTTGGCTTCTTGGATGAAGATGTTGCTCGTGTTTATATTGCTGAAGTAGTGCTTGATCTGGAATATCTGCACTCTTTGCAAATAGTTTATCATAATTTAAAGTCAGAAAAATTGTTGATTGCTCATGATGGTCACATCAAGTTTACGGACTTTGAGCTTTCTAAAGTTGGTGTTATCACAGATGACTTATCTGGTCTGGCAGTCAGTGGAACATCTATGATGGAAGATGAAGAATCTCAAGCACCTGAAAATCAGCAGGAGAGCCACAAAAAATGCATTGTTGTTGGCACACTAGACTATATGGCACCCGAAGTACTTTTAGGAACAGGACATCATTTTATTGCTGATTGGTGGTCTTTGGGTGTTATTCTCTTTAAGTTGATTGTTGGCAGTCTACCTTTTAATGTTGAGCATCCTCAGGAAATATTCGACAATATTCTCAATCGTAATATACCTTGGCCCGGAGTTTCCGAGGAAATGAGTCCTGAGGCATATAATTTGATTGACCGGTTACTTAAAGAAGATCTCAAGCAGAGGTATGGAGCCGGAAGAGCCTTAGAGGTGAAAGAGCACCCTTTTTTTAGGGATATTAACTAGGACACATTAGCTAGGCAGAAGAATCTCTCCCAGCTTTCCTGAAGATTTGAAAGATGATCAGCTGGCAAATCCTAAGATTTGATTTCGTCTATTGGTGTCACACCCCACCCTGGGATCGTGACCTGTGCCCGATAGGGACACGTGAACACATACCAAACCCAATTCCTTCATAAACCTAGTCTGGAATTCTAC
>JAABOM020026195.1:0-17864 GCA_011800125.2 Solanum clarkiae
CATCAATTTGAGATTATATATATATATATATATATATATATATATATATATATATTAAAGATAATATTCAATAAATAAAGATAATGTTGGAGAAGTTCTTCAAGAATTACTACACAATGACCCTCCTTCTTCTTCTTCTTCTTCTTCTTCTTCTTCTTCTTCTCCTTCTTCAAAATGCCCTTTCTGTAACCGAAAGAACAATTGAAACAATATACACAGGTTTGCGTCACGCCAGGGGTGCAGACTAGTATATTTTCACCCCTCTTTCGGAAAAATAGAATCTTCGTCAGAATTTAAAAAAAACAAAGTGTAAGTATGCATTTTGTCCGTGTCATGCGAAGGACGCGGACAGAAACTGCCCGGATAAAAATTGCTGAAATTTTAATTTCTCTCCAGTTGCTCTTCGATGAGGTCTAGATCATTTTTGAACTCGATTTTCTGTGTTGATTGCAAATCCGATCTCGAATTTCTATGGAGCTTTGGAAGATGCATTTGTGCATATTTTAGGGGCATTTCGATAATTTCAGGAGGTGTTACAGGCATCTACACCCATATAATGCCTCAAATGGTGCCACCTGAATTCTAGAGTGATAACTGTTATTATATGCAAACTCTGCTAAGGGCAAGTGTTGATCCCGCCGAACAACAAAATCAATCATATAGGCCCTAAGCATATCTTCCAACACCTGAATAATCCACTCATGTTGGCCAACAGTCTGGGGATGAAATACTGAGCTCATGTCTAATCGTGTACCTAATCCATGTTGTAATGCCTTCCAAAAGTGATAGGTAAATACCGAACCTCGATCTGACACAATAGAGATAGGCACCCAGTGTAATCTAACAATCTCACGTATGTAGATTTTAGCTAGTTGTTCCGCACTGTGGTTAGGTTTCACCGGGATGAAGTGAACTAATTTGGTCAACCTGTCTATAATCACCCAAGTTGATTCAAACTTACCAAATGTCACGGGTAATCCAGTCACAAAATCCATGGTAATATGCTCCCATTTCCACTCGGGAATAGGCATCCTCTACATTGGACCTTCTTGTTTTTGATGCTCAGCCTTAACCTGCTGGCAATTCAAACATTTAGCCACAAACTCTACAATGTTCCTTCTCATCCCACACCACCAAAAATGTTTCTTTAGGTCATGAAACATTTTTGCCACACATGGATGAATGGAATACTTAGCACAATGTGCTTCTTCTAAGATCAAGTGAACCCAATCACCTACCTTAGGTATGCAAATGCACCTATTAATCCTTAACACTCCATCGGAATCAATAGAAGCTGACTTAGCTTCACCTCTCAACACTTTGTCCCGAATCACACATAATTTATCATCATCGAACTAGTAAGCATGAATTTGATCCATCAATGTAGATCTAGACTCAATGAAGGCCAACACACTATGAGGTGGAGAGATATCAATTCTGACCAACTGCCTAGACAAATACTGAACCTCCAAAGCTAAAGGCCTTCTTCGGCCCTAAGAAATGCAAAACTACCTATGCAAGAAGCTTTTTGGCTCAAAGTATTAGTCACTACGTTAGCGTTGCCAGGGTGATAATAAATAGAGATATCATAGTCTTTCAGCAACTCCAACCACCTACGCTGTCTCATGTTCAGATTAGGCTAAGAGAAAATATACTTAAGGCTACGATGATCAGTGTAGATCTCACAATGCATCCCATAAAGATAGTGCCGCCACAATTTCAACACAAATACTACTGCAGCCAACTCAAGATCATGGGTACACTAATTTCTCTTGTGAACCTTTAGTTGTCATGAAGCATAGGCTATAACCCTCCCCTTTTGCATCAACACTCCATCTAGGCCTACACCAGAAGCATCACAATAAACAACGAAGGGTAAGCCCTCTTCAATTGTTGATAGTTATCTTGTTTAATTGACGACAGTCAATACACATCCTCATAGTACCATCCTTCTTTTTGACAAACTACACTAGTGTACCCCAAGATGACACACTAGGCCGAATGAACCATTTCTTTAATAGATGTTCTAATTGTTCCTTCAATTCCATTAACTCTGCAGGAGTCATCCAGTAAGGGGAAACGAAAATGGGCTAAGTGCCCAGTTACACATCAATAGAAAAGTTGATATCACATTCTGGGGAGGACATTAGGTTAGTCAGTAGGAAACATATCCATAAACGCCCTCACTATTCTCGTGGTCTCTAAAGAAGGTGACTCCGTAGAAACTTCACGTACATGAGCCAAATAAGACAAACACCCTTGTTTCATTATGCACCGAGCGTGAACATAAGAAATCACCTCCTTAGGATAAGAGCGAGGAGTACCTATTCTTACTAAATTACGTAAGCCTGTATATGCTATGGTCACTATCTTAGCATAGCAATTCAGCATTGCTTGATGAGAAGACAACCAATCCATTCCCAAAATAACATCAAAGTTTATCATGTCTAGGAGGATCAAATTAGCTAGGGTCTCCCTATCTGAGATTATAACTATACAATCTCAATTACCTAATCCACCACTAAGGATTCACCTACCAAAGTTGAAACATGAATAGGCACATCGAGAGGCTCACATAAACCATCAATATCAGTAGCAAAATAAGTTCATTCATATGAGTAGGTAGATCCAGGGTCAAATAATACTGAAGCTGAATGATGATAAACTAGAACAATACCTGTGATTATAGCATCAGATGCTTGTGCCTTTGTTCCTCTTGGAACAACATAACATACTTGACATTTATCATTAGTTTGTGCTCTTCCACGAGTGCTACCTCGAGCTCTACCCCTGACATCTCTATTACCAACCCTTGCACTTTGTGAAGAACCTATAGTTGCTGGAGCTGATGTGGAGTAACTTTACTATACACCCGATGCAAAAGAAACAGGAGCACGCTTGGGGAAATCCTGGGCGTTATGAACAAATTCATCACATCCATAACAACCACTGGGCCTACTAGTATTATGTGTACCTGAAATTATTGCATGAATTGATCACCCCTGGTAACCCTGAGCGCCCTGTCTTTGAGGATTCCTATCTCTGAGTGTATGACTTCCAAACTGACCCTGACGGAAGGACCTCTTACTATCACCCATTTGTGCATGCCTTATGCCTTCTGTTGTCCTGGCATGCTTGACAATACATTGGCAGAAACCGCCACATAACACAAGAGATGCAGTAGCCTCCTAGAGATAGCTTGCGAACCCCTTTACAAATCGACGAATTTGTTCAAACTCGGTGAGAATACTAGACATCGCATAGAGGGATAGCTCATGTGAAACGATCCCAAGAAGTTCCCAAAATGTGCCTCTAGAGTGCTCGAATTTATAATTTTCATATATCTTAAAATTTGTATATGATATCGAACATTCGATTTCATATTCTTCATCAGGGGGAAAATTGAGTGGGAATGGGTCTAAACTCAAATCTGTATCAAAATTTGGTTTCCAAAAATTTGGAATTCTAGTGTGGGTTCACATTGGTACCGTGACGCGCCTCCGTCATGGACCAATGTTATTTTCACCCAGTTTTGCTGTTTTGGTCCAAGGCCTTTGGATCTTGGGCCTAAGTCTTCTAATACATGAAAATATCTATAGTTCGCCGTATTTCAACATCATATCATAGAAGACATTCTCCAATACACTTCAAACACTTAGACAAATATTTCACTCAAATTTCAAAAACTTACTCCGTATCTTAAGGATTTTAGCCAAGTTTCAAGTCTCCATTCCAACTTTTATCAACGAATTCTCCAAAGCTAAGGTATGTGGGTTTCAGCCATTGGGTTGTTTCACCCATGGTGCCCAAGCTCCAGTTTTACATAAATTTCATATTTCTAAGTTGATTTACTTATGGGTCTTACTTACTATCAATTTGACTAAGAACTATGTTGGGGTTTCATAAAAGTGTGACTGTTTAAGCATATTTTAGGGTATGAATCTTTGGTATATCTTGAGATTCAAGGAGGGGTTTTGATGTATCTTGCATGAGAGTACAACAAAGTGTTGGTAAGTAGTTTTACATTGAATTTTTTTGGATGATATCACTCTTGAATTGCATGATCTTATACTAGCATTACATACCCACCAAGTGTTTGATGAAATGTCCAGTTAATGTATCTTGAGTTGTTGAAGGACTAGTGCTTGGCATATGAGTCAATTGACTTTATGATGATTAAAGGATGGTATATATGTGTTGATTTCATGATATGTATGTACAGTTTTGTGGGTTGACCATTACCAATTGAGGGGTTGATACCTTAATCGCCTCGAATGGGGGTGGTACGTCATAACCAATTGAGGGGTTGATACCTCAATCACTTTCGACAAAGGGTGGTCATGTCTGTCAACCAATTAAGGGGTTGATACCTCAATCGCCTCGGATGGGGGTAGTAAGCCATCAATCAATTAAGGAGTTGATACCTCATTCACTTGTAATGGAGGGTGGTCATGTCCATCAACCAATTAAGCGGTTGATTCCTCAATCACTTATAAGGGTGGTCGACCTCAGATTCTAATTACTAAGTTTGCTTTCTCTATGATGATAGTCTCTTCCCTCATATGTAATATGTTCTATATAAGCATATTTTAATTCATGCATCATTCATACATGTCATATTGTTATTATGCTATCTCTTGTTGCATTGCATATTGCATACTTAGTACATTCAAACGTAGTAATGCATACTTTATGCCTACATGATGTTACCATGTAGGAACCAGAACTCCTCACGATCATCCTCATTTTTTTCGTGGCTAGTACTATCTCTACAAAGCAAGTTGGTGAATCCTCAATTTCGGGAACAATGTCTTTGACCTTATGCTATGCATAAAGACTCTCTTTCCATTATTGCATGCTTTTGATTATGAGGGTGAGCCTGGTTGCTTCTCTTGGCCCTCACTAAGTTCTATGTTTAGATGTGTTGTTGGAAAAGTTATGTAATGATGTTATCAACTCAATTCTCTTTGACTATTTTGACATTTCAGGATATGAAAGATTTCCCTTATTCCCTTTGCTCTTATATCTATTCTTTTATTGTTGTTTAATTGCTTCTGCAACAAAGTATGTGTAATGATATGTTAAGAGGATTGCTTGGAGTTCCTCGGGTTCCCCATTCGCCGTGTCCTATCTAGGACCTAAGCTTGGGTCGTGATAAACTTAGTATCCGAGTGATAGGTTGTTAACAGTCCTTGACATCCAATACACCGCATAGATTAGATTCTTATTTATGGTTGTGTTGTACACCACAACTATGAGTAAGAGGTTATGAGACGTTTTTAGCAAATGTTTCCATTCTTTGTGATCTACGTTGTGCTATAGAATTTAGATAAGGTTTCCCCTCCACCGAATGTTCTTTATTATGCTAGATCATGCCTAACACAAGAGGAAGAAAAGGTTGCACACCCGTGGAACAACTGGCTCATAGAGAGCTCCGGGATACTCTTACCTTGATAGCTCAAGTTGTGGCTAATCAAGTTAATGAAGGGGCCTAAGCCCCTGATACTCCTACTCGGCATCTCAAGTGAGAGACTTTATGAGGATGAACCTACCAAAATTCAATGGTTCTAAAGTGGATGAGGACCCTCAAGAATTTATTGACGAGGTGTACAAGGTGTTGGCTATCATGGGTGTTAAGTCGGAGGAGAAGGCAGAGTTGGTGGCTTACCAACTCAAAGGGGTGGCCCAAATATGGTATACTTAATGAAAGGAGGAGATGGGGAACAATAATGTGGTTCTTTGGGAGGAGTTTAAGGTAGCTTTCCTCAACCAGTTCGTTCCTTTTAAACTTAGGGAGGCCAAGATGATGGAGTTCATGAATATGAAGAAAGTATCTATGAGTGTGAGGAAGTATGCCCTCAAGTTCAACCAACTTTCAAAATATGCTCCACACTTGGTTGCCGACCCGAGGTCTAGAATAAAGAAGTTTGTGATGGTGTATCCAATTTGGTGAATGAGGAGTGTTGGGCCGCTATGTTGATTAGTGACATGGATTTGTCCCGCTTAATGACTTATGCTGAATAATTGGAGGTGGAGAAATTGCAAAAGAGAAGGGGTCATAAGGCCAAGAGTGCCTGTTTTGATGGTAAGTTCAAAAGTCCCAAGGGTGGCTGGTTTCACCAAGGGCAAGGGTCTTTTGATGCTCCTAATAGGAGGTTTGCCAATGACTTTCCAAGGGCCCAAGGTGATGATGGTGTGGTGCCTAATGCTATAAGTCTAAAGTATTGTAGGGGTCGTGGTGGTACATAATTGAGGGATACCAATGCTCGTTTAGGGTGCATGGAAGTAGGCCAGAAGATCATTGATTGCCCATGAAATCGCAACAAGTGTAAAGATGTTCGTCCTCAAGGTCGAGGTGCTAATGCATTTTATTTGGGGAGAGGAGGCTAACGAGATGGTACCTCAAGGAACAATCAGTTTTATGCACTCCAAGGGAAACAAGGGGTTAATGAGGTACCTGCTGTCATCACTGGTATGTTAAAATTCTTTGATTTTGATGTGTATAAATTGATAGACCCTGGTGCCACTCTTTCTTTTGTTACCTCTTTTATTGCCAAACAGTTTCATGTTAAGCCTAAATTGTTGTGTGAGTCTTATGAGATGTATACTCTCGTTGGTGCATCTATTGCTGCTAGAAGGTTCTATAGAAATTGTCCCATTTGCATCTTGCATAAAATATTGCCTTGTGATCTTGTTGAGTTGGATATTGTTGATTTTGATGTTATTCTTAGTATAGATTGGTTGCATGCTTACTATGCCTCTACTAATTGTAGAACCCATAGGATCAAGTTTCAATTCCCAAAATGAACCCATCCTTGAGTGGGATAGTCATGATGTGGCGGTCAAGGGTAGTTCTATCTCTTGTGTTAAAGCCCAAAAGTTGATCTCTAAGGGGTGTCTCTATCATCTTGTGAGGGTTAGGGATGTTAAGTCCAACGTTCTTCGTATAGAGTTGGTCTCAGTGGTAAATGAGTTCCTTGATGTATTTCATAGTGATCTTCCCTATGTTCCTCCCAAAAGGGAAATAAATTTTGGTATAGACCTTTTTCCCGATACTCAACCCGTTTATATTCCCTCTTACCGTATGGCCCCGGCGAAGTTAAAGGAGTTGAAGGAGCAATTGAGGGCCTTATTGGAGAAGGGTTTTATTAGGCCTATACAATCTCCTTGGGGTACACTGGTGTTGCTTGTGAAGAAAAGGGATGAGTCCCTTAGAATGTGTATTGACTACCAATAACTTAATAGGGTCACCATAAAGAATAAGTATCCTCTGCGAGGATTGATGATTTGTTTGACCAACTTCAAGGGACTAGTTACTTCTCTAGGATTGATCTTTGGTCCGGGTATCATCAAGTGAAGGTGAGGGAGTGTGACATTCCTAAGACGGCCTTCCAAACTAGGTATGGGCATTATGAGTTTGTCGTTTATGTATTTTGGGTTGACCAATGCACCGACTATCTTCATGGATCTTATGAATAGGGCATTTAAACCCTACCTTGATTTGTTTGTTGTGGTGTTCATTGATGATATTTTGATCTATTCTCATAGTGAGGAGGAGCATGTGAGCCATTTGAGGGTTGTTTTACAAAAATTTAGGGAAGAAAAGTATGCTAAGTATGAAAAATGTGAATTTTGATTGAAGAATGTTGTCTTTCTAGATCATGTGGTGTCGGGGGATAGTATTAAGGTGGACCCTAAGAAAACGGAGGTGATTAGAAATTGGCCTCGACCTTTGACTCCATCGGAGATTAGAAGTTTCTTGGGCTTAGTGAGTTACTACCAGAGTTTTGTGAATGGGTTCTTTTCTATTGCTTCTCCCATGACTTAGTTGACCCAAAAAAGGGCTAAGTTTGTGTGGATCGATGAGTGTGAAAGGAGTTTCCAAACCTTGAAGGATAAGTTTGTCTCCGCTCCTATCTTGTCTCTACCAAAAGGGTTGGAAGGGTATTGTGATGCCTCTGGAATTGGTTTGGGCTTTGTTTTGATGCAAAATGGTAAGGTGGTAGCCGATGCTTCTAGACAACTCAAAGTGCATGAGAAGAATTATCCTACCCATGATCTTGAATTGACTGCCATGGTTTTTGCGTTCAAAATTTGGCATCATTATTTGTATGGGGTGCATGTTTATCTATTTACCGATCATAAGAGCCTCCAGTATGTATTCACTCAGAAAGATCTCAACTTGAGACAACGAAGGTGGTTAAAGCTTCTTAAGGATTATGATATGAGTGTTTTCGAATTTGTAATTTCCATATATCTCAAAATCCGTGCGTGATATAAAAAATTCGACTTCATATTCTTGAATAGGGGGCAAAATTGAGTGGGAAATGGGTCTGACCCCTATTTTAGAGCAGTTGTATCAAAATTTTGAATTCCAAAAATTCGGAATTCTACTGTGGTTCCACGTTGATACCGCAACATACCTCCGGCGCAGACCAGTGTTATTGTCACACCCCTGGAGGCGACCCAAGACATGGCCGACACTCAGATTCTATTGCTAGTCCCTAAGCGAACCACTTGGCCTCATTGCATTTATCCACTCAACAATATTACTAATCAGTGGAAGATAAATTAAAATAAATGGGTACATAATAGTCTTAACATAATAATAAAGAAAGGCTAGTGGAAAGAAACTAGCTCACAAGTTCCAACATCAACGTCTGACTATAGTCTATGAAGCCTCTATCAATATTACGTGGTGCCAATGACAGGTCCATGGCTACCTCAGTCCAATTTAAAAAAAATAAGCAATTCTAAACTTTAAAGTATGATGAAAAATAATGCAATGAACTCTCCGAAGTAAGGGAGGCTCAATCTGCTGAACCCTCGAAGATCTTCAACAGTTCGTGTGCTGATGACCACTATCCTATGTATCTACATCATAATACGATGCAGTCCAAAAGGGGACATCAGTACTTGAAATGTACTGGTATATAAAATAGCTGAGTGAAACCGAAATAGGTGGAATAATAGTAAAAGAAATGACAACTCAATATAGAAATCAATCAACATGTCATATGTCTATCTAAAGAAAGAATAAAGAGTGGACAAATGACCCATCAATCAAATCAGACTCATCTTAGAAGGACTCATCTCAGCTCATCTCATCACATCACGTCTCATCTCATTATATCACATCTCATCTCATCACTTTTCGACTAAGAGTGCTCAAGGAAGGAACTTTCTGGGAGTTTCTTTTATCTGACAACAATCACTTATGAGCTAGTGATAGTACAACAATCATGCTGATGTTGCCACAGCCGTCCCATACTTTCCAGGTTGGGGATGAATAGAATCCACTAAGGACCCCAACAATCTGTTAAGTCCTATATTATTTCAGGGACTCTATCTAAAGGGAACCACAATGAGTTGCAATGGTTCTAATCCTCACATACGTTTGGTTATGTAGTTTGACGAGTGCGAGTTGGACTAACTCTTACTATTGCGGTGCTCGATTCTCCTCCCATGACTCAATGCTCATAAAATAATCCATCCAGTCAATACATCTCAATTGAATAATCTCAACTCAGCCTTATAAAGGCTCTCATCATTCAATCAAACCAATCAAATCATCTCAATCAACCTCATCAAGGCTAATGTTTCAGTCAGTCTCGTAGAGACTCTAACCATATCATCAATTGACATCCCAATCAACAACTCAAGGATTTGAACAATCATTAGGGAATAACCGAATAGACAAATCGTTAGAGTTCATTTATGGAAACTCATGGGACTTTCAAGTTCTATCAACTCATAATCATTCTCTCATCTCACTCATCAATCACAATCCCAAATCACATTCCGAATCAAGGCTCTAGACTCAATCCTACCTACTTTCATGCAATCTTTAAGAAATCATAGATAGGGTTATGTAATACTTCAAGTAAAACATTCAATTCAAGTAAACAAGTTTATGATGATCATCAATATATGAAAATACATGTAAAGAATATAGTTTTCAAGAAAATATTTAAGAAATCATGCATATTCACTCAAGAACCTTCAACCAATCATCTAAGATCACCTATTGGGCACATGAGAGGACAATTTCATGTTTTCATTTAGACTGACATGCCTGGGATCGAAGCTTTCCAATTCCACTATCAAGAATTCCCCAAATCTTGTGTTCTTCTTTCCTCTCTCTCAAGCCCTATCTTTCAAGTATAATGAAGAAGGACTTAAAATGGGGGTTTTAACCCTATTTGATTTTCAAAATGACCTAGATAGGTCATGGTTTATGTTTAAAAGAGGTGGAGCAAAAGTCCAGAATGCCCCTCCAAAGAATAAAATTTTAAAACTTGATGTAGCATGTCAGAATGACAGATCAGCGACGCGGACCCGTCGCGCATCTGTGTTTTTCAAAAATTAATCCCATCAAAATTTTGAGAAAAAGTATAAGTGTGGGTGTGTGTTGGGTCTGCATCGCGGAGACGTCGCGTACCTTCACTGTTTTGGATCCGTGATAGTTTTGCATCACGGACCTGTTGCGTACCCTCACTGTTTTGGTCATTTTTTGTAAAAATAATTTTTTGACTTAAATCAGGTTGCTACCATTCTCTGACTCAATTTTTCTTGCTAATCGCAAATCCGAACTCGGATTTCCCATCCAAGGTTAGGAAGATGTGTTATGCACCCGTCTCTGTTCTAGGGTTATTTTGGTAATTTTCACCAGGTATTACATTATCTCCCCCATGGGATCATTCATCCTTGAATGAGGAGCAAGGGTGGATATCAAGGAACGAATAGACTCCAAACTCTCCTCAATATTCAATCTAACAATCTACCTTTCAACTCCTCATTTCTATCAACAATCTCTATCCGAACTCACGAATAGACAATTAATACGAAAGGACAATCAATTTGGTCAAGGGTAAGGAATTTACCTTCAACATTTTCATTTTTGGCTTGAATAGATGCGGATATTTTTCTTTCATCTTTTCCTCAGCTTCCCATGTGTCCTCCTCAATGAATTGATTCCTCCATAGGACTTTGACTGAGGCTATCTCTTTGTTTCTCAATCTGCGAATCTAACGATCAAGGATTTAGATCGGAACTTCTTCGTAGATCAAACTATCCTTCACTCCTTTGCTCTCCATAGGGATTACCAAGTTAGGATCTCCCAAGCATTTCTTTAACATCGACACATAAAACACCGAGTGAATACTATCTAACTTAGATGGCAACTCTAATTCATAGGCAACCTTCCCAATCCTCTTCACAAAGGTCCAATGTAACTTGGACTCTATTTACTCTTCTTCCCAAATCTCATGACACCTTTCATTGGTAACACTTTCAAATATACCTAGTCATCCACTTCAAACTCGAAATCTCTCCTCCTCACATTGATGTAGAATTTTTGGAGACTTTGCACAGTCTTCAATCGCTCTCTAATGATCTTGAGCTTTTCCATCACTCGATGAATGAGGTCAGGCTCAATCAACTCCACTTCTTTAACCTCGAACCATCTAATTGGTGATCTACATATCCTCCCATATGAAGTTTCATAAGGAGCCATCTGAATACTTGTATGATAACTATTTTTATATACAAACTCAATCAATGGTAGATGCTCATCCCAATTTCCTTTGAAATCAAGGACGCAGGCTCTTAGCATAACGTCTGAATAGTACGCTCAGCCTGGCCGTTTGTCTGTGGATGAAAGGTTATACTCAAGTTCACCTTTGTACCCAATCCTTTCTGAAATGATCTCCAAAATTGGGAGGTGAATTGGGCTCCTCTGTCTAAGATGATGGATAAGGGAACACCTTGCAACCTCACAATCTCTTGGATGTACATCTTAGCGTACTCCTCTGTAGTGTTGGTTGTCTTAACTGCTAAGAAGTGAGCCAATTTAGTCATCCTATCCACAATCACCCATATCAAATCGTGCTGCTTTTGAGGCCTTGGTAGACTAGTAGTGAAATCCATATTGATTATCTCCCACTTCTATTCCAAAATCTCAAAGTTTTAGGCTA
This sequence comes from Solanum clarkiae, assembly GCA_011800125.2. NCBI lineage: Eukaryota > Viridiplantae > Streptophyta > Magnoliopsida > Solanales > Solanaceae > Solanum > Solanum clarkiae. The sequence continues at coordinate 11,976 of JAABOM020026195.1, forward strand.
ATCTACATGGCCTTTAGTTCTCAACTTTCACTTGCTAACTGTTCAAGCACTTAGAAACAAATTCGGCAATATCCTGCTTCATTCCACTCCACCAATAGACTTTTCTCAAGTCGTGGTACATTTTTGTAGAGCCAGGATGAATGGAATACCTAGTGCAATGAGCTTCATCAATGATTCTATGTCGTATACCGTCAACATCTGGGATGCACAATCTACTTTGGTACCTCAACACCCCATCTCCCCCTTTGGAGAAGACCATCACTTTCTGTTTGTGGACGACCTCTTTAATTGGAGTAGGACAAGACATCGATCTTGCTTCTCCTTCACCTCTGCCACCAAAGATGAAACAGACCCATTCTGGATATTAACTCCTCCATCATCATTCTCCTCGAGTTGGACTCCCAATCGAGCCAATCAATGTACTTCTTTAGCTAGCTCTGTCTTTCCTTCCTCAATATGGGTCTTGCTACCCATATACAACATGCTAAGGGCATCAACAACAATGTTAGCTTTACTTAGATGATAGAGAATGCTCATGTCATAATTCTTGAGCAGCTCTAACCATCTTCTCTATGGCAGGTTGAGCTCTTTCTGAATGAAGATGTATTGCAAGCTCTTGTGGTCAGCGAACACATGCACATGCACTCCTTACAAGTAGTTACGCTAGATATTAAGTGCGAACACCACCGCGGCCAACTTAAGATCATAGGTTGGATAATTCCTCTCATGAATCTTAAGTAGTCTGGAAGTATAGGCTATCACCTTCCCTCTCTGCATTAACATATATCCCAATCCAACTCTCGAAGCATCGCAATAGATCACAAAATCTTCTATTACATCGAGCAAGGTTAGGACTAGTGCAGTAGTCAGTCTAGTCTTTAACTCTTGAAAACTTTTCTCGCACTCATCGGACCACCAAAACTTGACCTTTTTTTGAGTCAACTTTGTCAATGATGCAGATAGGGAAGAAAATCCCTCAACAAATCGACGGTAGTAGCCTGCCAACCCCAAGAAACTCCTTATGTCAGTTGGATAGGTTGGTATTGGGCAGTTCTTAGCCGCTTCAATCTTTTGAACATCCACTCGAATACTATCACCAAAGATAATATGTCCTAGGAAAGCCACAGATTTAAGCCAAAATTTACATTTCAAAAACTTTGCATACAACTCATGGTCCATAAGGGTTTGAAGGAAGGTTTTGTGGTGATTTTCATTGTTCCTCTTCATCCCTTGAATACACCAAAATATTGTCAATGAACAGAATCACGAACATATCTAGATACTATTAGAATACCTTATTCATCAAATCCATAAAGGATGCAGGTGCATTCGTCAACCCAAAGGAAATGACCAAGAACTCATAATAGTTGTATCTAGTCATAAAGGTTGTCTCTTGAATATCACCCTCCCTCACTTTCAACTAACGGTAACCAGATCGGAGGTCTATCTTTGAGAAACAAGAGGCACCCTAAAATTGGTCAAATAAGTCATCTATCCTTGGGAGAGGATACTTGTTCTTTATAGAGACCTTGTTCAGTTGTCTATAGTTGATACATATTCTGAGAGATCCTTCTTTTGCACAAATAGGACAGGTGCATCCCACGGAGAAACACTCAGCCTTATAAAGCTTTTCTCTAACAAATCCTTCAACTGCTCTTTCAATTTTTTCAGTTCGGCGGGGGCTATCCTATAAGGTGGAATTGAGATAGGTTGGGTATCAGGAAAAACATCAATCCCGATATCAATCTCCCTATCAGGAGGGACTCCGGCCAGATCCTCAAGAAACACTTCTGGAAACTCATTAACGATCGAAACTGACTCAAGAGTTGGAGACTCAACATCATCAGATTTAACTCTCGTGATGTGGTAAATACACCCCTTAGCAATCATCTTTCTAGCCCTAAGGTATAAGACAAACCTTCTTTTAGGTGCAATGGAATCACCCTTGCACTCTAGGACCAGTTCATTCAGAAATTGGGACCTAACAGTTCGGACTCTACAATCAATGGAGGCATAATAAGCGTGGAGCCAATCAATGCTGAGGATCAAATAAAAATCGGTCATATCTAACTTAATCAGATCAATGATAGTATCCATATAATTGATAGACTATGCAATCTCTATAGACTCTCTCAGTTCGAATAGACTCACCCACGAGAGTAGAAACATCAAAAGGTTCAAGAAGACTCTCAGGAGTTCTATCAAATCTACTGGCCACATAAGGAGTTACAAAAGATAATGTGGAACCAGTATCCATCAACACATAATAATCAATAGAGAAGACTCGAATCATACCCGTTACAACATCTAGGGAGTTCTCTTGATCATGTCGACTTCCCATGGAATACAAATGGTTTGTAGCTCTGCTTGCACCTATTGTAGTACCTCTCTGATTGGTAAGTGGTTTTACATTGTCTTTTCTTGCATGATATCACTCTTGAATTTCATGATCTTATACTAGCGTTACACACCTGCCAAGTGTTGATAAAATGTCCGGTTAATGGATCTTGAGTTGCTGAAGGCCTAATGCTTGGTATATGAGTTAAGTGACTTTATGATGATGAAAGGATGGTACATATGTGTTAATTTCATGATATGTATCTATATTATTGTGAGTTGACCATAACCAATTGAGGGATTGATACCTCAATCACCTCAGATGGGGGGTGGTAAGCCATCAACCAATTGAGGAGTTGATACCTCAATCCCTTCCAATGGAGGGTGGTCATGTCCATGAACCAATTAAGGGGTTAATACCTTAATCACCTCATATGGGGGTGGTAAGCCATCAACCAATTGAGAGGTTGATATCACATTTACTTCTGATGGAGGGTGGTTATGTCCATCAACCAATTGAGGGGTTGATTCCTCAATCATTTCTAAGAGGTGGTCTACCTTAGATTCCAAGTACTAAGTTCTCTTAGTCTATGATGATGGTCTCTTCCCTCATAAGTAATATGTTGTATATAAGCATGTTTTACTCCAAGCATCATTTATACATGTCATATTGTTATTATGTTATCCATTGCCTCCGATATTGCATTTTGCCTATGTTGCCTATCTCTTTTTGCATTACATCCTACATACTTAGTACATTCAAATATACTAACGCATACTATGTCTATATGATATTAACATGTATGAACTAGAGCTCCTTATGATCATTCGCATCCTCCCCATGGCTAGTACTACCTCTACAAAGCTAGTTGGTGAGTCCTCAATTTCGGGGACAATGTCTTTGACCTTATGCAATGTATAAAGATTCCCTTTCCTACATTGTATGCTTTTGACTATACGGGTGAGCCCGATTTCTTGTCTTGGCCGCACTAATTTCTATGTTTAGAGGTGTTGTAGGACAAGTTATGTAATGTTCTATAAGCTCGATTCACTTTGACTCTTTTGACGTTTCAGGATATGAAAGATTTTCCTTATTCCTTTTTCTCTTATTTCTATTCTTTTATTATTGTCTAATTGCTTCCGCGACCAAGGATATTAATGATATATTAAGAGGCTTGCTTGGGTTCCTTGGGTTCCCTATTCGCGGTGTCACGTCTAGGCCCTAGGCTTAGGTTGTGACATCATGGAATTGTGTTTCATACTAGGACATAGTTATAGAACCCTACTTCAATCTATCAAACTCATCACGATGCCTGTCCCGAAGACTATAGGGTACAAATCTCTCAAGAAAGATCTTTGTAAAGTGCTCCCAACTCATTGCTAGAGCATCATCAGGCCTTCGGGCCATGACTAACCTCCACCATTCTTTGCCTACGCCTGTGAATTGATAATATGTATAAGCTACCTCGTGGGCCTCCAGAATACCCAAATTGAATAGTCTATCCTGACACTCTGTCAGAAAGTTATATGCCCCATCCCCGGCGGTACCATTAAATTTTGGAGGAGCCAATCTCACAAATCTTTCAAAGCTTTTCTGCTCAGACAAGGACATAGCAGCAACATTGGCAGAAACTAGCGGGGCTGAAAACCTCGGAGCTGCAATAGAAGGGATGGAAAATGGACTCGGGGTCTGGAATACCATACTAGATCCCTGAGCTGGTTGTGAAGGACCATTAGGTATAGTAGGAACTGTAGTACCTAGAAGATTAATAGTAGTAAGGGTACCCTCTACCTTGCCAACAATCGGGTCAATAGCTCCTACAATACTAGTGTATGCTCAGAGGTTGCAGGAGGCTAAACTGGATCCTCAGCCTGCTGCTCATAAATTGGGTCATCGATTGGTTCAGGTGAAGCCCCTTTGGTCTGACCTTGTGCTGGTGCTACACCGATACCCTGCCTCGACCTCGAGCTTAGCCATGACCTTTGTCTCGCCCTCTATTTTTCCCTCTGGCTTAGGCTTGGATAGTACGTAAAGACTTATCCTTGGTATAGCTAACTCTAGTCTTCAGCATCTACGCAGAAAGAATGGATTTGAGGCATACAAAACTTGAATATGAACAAATCGCACGAAAGGAATCAATGAAAAGAAGATTCCTAACAAGCATCATGTAGCCTCTGGAAAATAGATACGGACGTTTACGTACTGATCCGTGGGACTCTACTAGACACCTTGCTCTTTAACTCGTGAGACCGGTGAACCAAGAGCTCTGATACCAAACTTGTCACGACCCAAAACAAGGACATGACTAAAAAGACACAAAATTCCAAATACAAGGATAAAGTACACTTAAATTAGAAACCCATATAAGTAAAATAGTCATTACATAATAAGTCACCCATAAAATAATAATCCAGAACCTGTTCTCACGAGTGTATAGAACAACTAATACATAAACAACTGAAATAAGTACATCTCAGTCTTTGAATAGAGATAAAGACTGAATAATTAAGATAGAATCCAATGGCAACTCAATGCTTTGAGTCTCACCAGTAGATCTATTGTGAACTAACTACACGAGCAAATCAGTTATCACGTGGATAATCCCAACGAGAATCTACGGAGGAGAACGAAGCAGGGGTGAGTACACATAATATGTACCCAACAGGTTTAACCGACTGGGAATCAGAAATTGAATAAACTATGAAATGATTTAGGAATGCTTCCATCTGCAACAGAAAAACCAATCCAGCATCAGTGCTGCCAAGTTATATCGAACAACGCGAATAAAGTAATCATATAATTTCAATTAAGTTGATTCTAAACTACCACAAGTAATGCAATGATATGGCATGGAATGCAATGCAAGGTGAAATCAAGATTGTCGTATAGCCTGTCGTATTAATATCAATGTATCAACTATCTTTCCACCTAACTCGTGGTCAAGGACTAATGATAATAATCTCCCTGTATCAACTACCTTGTCACCTAAGTGAGCGTGGTCAATGACTCATGATACAAATCAAAATATATCAACTATCTTGCCACTTAAATAAAAGTGGTCAAAGAACCTTGATATGAGTCACCATTCACAACATCCCAAAATACCATGGCATATTGTATGAAGATGTATGCAATCAAGACATAATTATGGAAGCAATGTTTCTCTCAATAAGTACAATAATTATCAAAGTTCTCAATGTTAGCAATTATATGTTCACCATCTTTCATACATTTTGGGATATTGTTCCCTTTAAAATTCTCCACCACATTTTAAAAATTATCATTTCCCTACTTAGTCATGATTCTCAATATTATGCCCAATATTATGTCAAAAGTACATACTTTCGATCATCATATTAGTACTTTTATTTATCTTTTTGGAGCATAAATTTTATGAGTTATGCTAGATAGTGCGATTAAATTGATACAAAAATGAAGAAATTTGGAGCCAAAATGAACTAAAGGTAAAAGATTACAACAACAACAACATACCCAGTAAAATCCCACAAGTGGGGTATGGGGAGGGTAGAATGTACGCAGACCTTACCACT
>JAABOM020026206.1:0-17864 GCA_011800125.2 Solanum clarkiae
TCACCATCTCCCCCTTAGCTCAAGGGTCATCTCTCAAGTTTTGAGAATTAATTCCCTCTACTAGGCTATAAGCATATGCCTCCACACGATTGAGGAATCACTTTTCATAAGAATAGGCGTCTTAAATTCTTCTATCATACAATAGTCGCATATATAAAATAGCCGCTAAGACTCTCTTCAAGGATACCACTCTTAGCTTCCTTCTGTAGCTATGGAACTCCCTCTATATTTACTACTCTTAAAGGCATACATAACCACTTTTCACAACTCTTACAATCTAGCCTCTTCTTTTTACCTGCTAATGCCTAACTTTTGTGCTTCCATAGACTCATTTGTATAAGACTTAGACCATAATGGAAAACTCCACATCATCTATCCATAAACCCCAATAAACTTAGTTGCTGGGGATGACACAAAATGCTTACCTCAACCTACTCCACATTGACAACTCAAATAAACTATCTATATTATTATAGCAGTCATAACTTAGAGCTTCACACATCTTTACACAATCATGGGTACACATCTCAAGTTTTTTCTTACCTATTGAGCTATCCTAGCTTCACTCGTCTTATCTATGGGGCACTTGTACTCTACCCATAACATCACTTTCCTTACAACTCAGTACCACTCACTTATTCAGTCGTATCTCCTTATCTGACTAAGGCTCATAACGCGATGAATCTCATGAGCTCTCACTTAAAAATCATAAGCCTAATTTAGATCTATCATATTGAAAGCAGTTCTTTCCCCTATTCGACATCTACACGTCCTTAATAGTATGAATATTACAACACATCAGTATAAACTTCCTTCTAGTTTGAGTACGCTCTATCACATTCTAACAATAACTCTTTCTCTATACCTCATCTTAAAAGTCATAGGGTACTTATGACTCTCTTATCAAAACTTGTTGAAATCAACTCATCACCTCATTACTTACCTAATAGGTACATAAAGCTAACTACAAGCCCCAATTCAGCCATCACTTTTGCTATACCGTCCCTTTCTTTCCATCATCATCCTTCTAACTCTGAGATGATTCAATTCTACTCAGAGATTGTAAGCCCTCACATCTCACTCTTAGGTGGTAACATGGAACTCTTTAGAGATATAAGTTTCTCTCAAATGGATAATATCGAAAGAAAGTTTTGAAAAAATAGGTTCTGGGTATATCTAGATCTAACGCAATGAAACGATCCCAAAAAGTGCCTGAAAATCAGCCTCAAAAGTGTCCGAAATCATAATTTTCATATATCTCAAAATTTATACGTAATATTGAAAATCTGACTTCATATTCTTATTCAGGGGGATAAATTGAGTGGGGAATGGGTCTAATCATGATTTTACAGCAACCGTAATGAATTTTAAATTTTCAAAGTTTGCAATTTCCAGTGAACAAGTGCGCCCCAAGCACGACGTGCTAAGGGCACAGACTGTTGTTATTTTTTGGCCAGTTTTCTTGTTCTGGTCAAAGGCCTTTGGATCTTGGACCTAAGCCTTCCCTTACATAAACAAATACCTATAAATATGCATATTTCACCTTCATATCATACTCGACATTCCCTAATACTCTCTCAAATACTTAAATAAATATTTTATCGCAAATTCAAATCCCAAAAACTCATCCAGATCTCAAAGATTTCAGTTATGCTTCAGGTCTCCATTTTCAATCTTCGTCAAGAATTATTCAAGGCCTAAGGTATGTGCGTTTCAACTATTGGGTCCTTTCACCCATGGTGCCTAAGCTTCCGTTCTACAAACAACTCATCTTTTGAAGTTAATTTACTTATGGGTCTTACCTATTATGAATTAAACTATGAACTAAGTTGGAGTTTTGTAAAAGTGTGACAGTTTTAGTGTGTTTTGAGCGATGAATCTTTGATTTATCTTGAGATTTGATGAAGGGTTTTGATGTCTATGTATGATGGTATTACCAAGTCTTAGAGGGATGACTTACTTCAAGATTTCTTGCCTGATTTCACTCTTTGATTGCTTGATTTTATACTAGCTTTACACACCTACCAAGTATTTGATAAAATTTCCAGTTTAGGATTCTTGAGTTATTGATGGTTTATTGCATGGCTTATGAGTCAAGTAGCTTATGGTGATGAAAGGAATGTATGTATTTGTGTTTAAATCATGTAAATCACCTATGGCATTGCAAGTGAATTGTTGGGCTCTCATGCTAGTTGTGTTCTTAGGATATGTTGATGAGTTATTGAGTCCTTATGCTAAGGTTTATGGTCTTGTGATTTGTGAAGCCTACTAGAAGGGGTTATAAACTATGTTATATGTTTTATCCTCTAGTACAAAGCCAATTTTTACATGTAGGTATTATGAACTATGTTGTATACCTTACCTTCATGTACGAATCTATTCTACTTACTTACTCATATCTACATGAAGGGGCTAAGAACTAGGTTGTACTCCTTACCCTCGTGTATGATTTGAGGTTATGCAATGTACTCATATGAAGGGGTTATGAACTATGTGGTATGCCTCACCCTCACATGCAATATTATGCATTATCTCATGCTCACATGTAGGGGTTATGACCTATGCTATCTTTCTACCCTCATGTGCTATTCATTACTCATGTTTAATGAAGGGGTTATGAACTATGCTACTCCTCTACCCTCATGTACTAACCATTACCTACTATAAAGGAGTATGACCTATGCTATACCACTCACTCTCTAGTATATAGTATTTGGATGATCTAATCATGTCACATTATTGTGTTGAACAAGCTATGCAAGAATGATTATTTTTCAAGCATGTTTTACTTCAAGCATTGTCCATGCATGCCATATTGCTAATATACTATCTCTTCCTTATGATTATGCATTTTGACTATGTTGCCTATCAATTGTTGCATTGCATCCTACATACTTAGTACATTCAATTATACTAACGCATACTCTATGCCTACATGATATCACTATGTAGGAACCAGAGCTTCTATTGATTCTTCTCCACACGGCTAAACGGATTGTTCAAGTTAGCTTTTGGTGAGTCCTCATATTCTAGGGCAATATCTATCTTTTCTCATGCTCATGTTTAGACTATATCTTATATATTTGGATTACCTACTATCATTATTATAAAGGTGAGATCGGTTTCTTTTCTTGGCCCCCGCTAAGTTCTATGTTTAGAGGTGTTGTTGGACAAGTATGCAATGATGCTATAAGCTTGACTCTCTTGGACTCTCTTGATATTTTATGAAATGAAAGTTCTCCCTTAGTGCCCATGCCCTTTTTCTACTCTTTTATTGTTGTTTAATTTATTTTGCAATCAAGGATGTGTAATGATATATTAAGAGGCTTACTTTCGGTTCCTTCGGGTCCCCCATGCATCGTGTCACATCTAGGCCCTAGTTTGAGTCATGACAAACTTGGTATCAGAGCTCTAGGTTGTTAATGGTCCTCGACATCTTACATATCGCATTGATTAAAGTCTTATTCATGGTTGTGAAGTGCGCCACGACTATGAGTAAGAGGCTATGATGCGTTTTAGAAAATGTTTCACTTCTTCATGGTTTATGTCGTGCCTTAGTTATATTGTAAGACATATTCCCCCTAACGAATATTCTTTACTCTTCTAGTTGTTGATCATGCCACTACAAAGAGGAAGACCAAGGAGGGGTTGTGCACCAATGGGACAACCGGGTTACCCCACTCCTCAAGCTCCTTAAGATGGAGGCAATACCGAAGTCGAATTCCAGAATATTATCACCCTGTTGGCCCATGTTATGGCCAACCAACTCAACCAAGGGGCCTAAGCCCCTCATGTTCTCACTTTAGCATCTCGGGTAAGGGACTTTATGAGGATGAACCTACCGGAGTTCTATGGGTCTAAAGTGGATGAGGATCCCTTAGAGTTTTTTGATGAGGTATACTAGGTGTTGACTATTGTGTGGGTGACTACGGTAGAAAAGACGGAGTTGGCAGCCTATCTACTCAAAGGGGTGGCTCAAATTTAGTTTGTACAATGAAAAATGGAGAGGGAAAATCAAGATGTTATTCCTTGGGAGGCATTTAAGGCGGCATTTCACAACTGATTCTTCCCTCTTGAGCTAAGGGAGGCCAAAAAGATGGAATTCATGAATTTGAAGCAAGGGTCCATGAGTGTGAGGGTATATGCCCTCAAGTTCAACCAACTCTCTAAATATGTTTCACACTTGGTTGCCGATCCGAGGTCTAGGATGAACAAGTTTGTAATGAGTGTATCCTATTTAGTGAGTGAAGAATGTCATACTACCATGTTGATTAATGATATGGATTTTCAGGCCTCATGACTTATGCTGAACAAATTGAGGGGCGGAAGCTTAGGAAGAAGAGAAATGAAGAGTCCAAGAGGGCTCGGTTTGAGAATGACCGGTTCCAACAAGGTACTGAGTTTCGAGGAAAAGGATCTTCTAGTGCTTCAAACAAGAGGCTTGTTATGGAAGGAATGGATTAACCAATGTTCCAAGGTGGCAATGGCGGGATGAGTTTTCCAAAATGCCCAAAATGTGGAAAACATCATCATGGCAAATGCTTAAAGAATTCAGGTGCGTGTTATGGGTGTGGGAGAGTAGGTCATAAGTTTATTGATTGCCCTTACATTCGGAACAAGGGCAAGGAGGGTTGTCCTCAAGGTCAAGGTGGTTATGTTGCTCAAGAGACCTAATTGTGCAAGGGGTAGGTGAGGTGCCCGATGTTGCTACCGTTATGTTGATGTTCCTTTGATCTTGATGTGTATGCATTAGTAGGTCCAAGTGTCACTATTCCTTTCATTATTCTTTTTTGGTTGCTAATAGGCTTCTTGTGTGTCCCGAGTTGTTATGAAAACCTTTGTGTCTACCCTTCATTGAGTCTATTGTTGCTAAAAGGTTTGTAGGTGTTGTTCCATGTTCATATTGCATTAGGTCTTTCCTTGTGACTTGTCGGATTTGATGTGGTGGATTTTGATGATACTTGGGATGGCTTAGTTGCTTGTATATTGTGTATTCATTGAGTATAGGTCCCGTAGAGGTAGAGTCTAATTCCTTAATAAATCGGTCCTTGAGTGGGGGCTTGTAAGGTGGTCGTGAAGGGGTAAGTCCATTTCCTATCTTAAGGTACAATTGATCTCTAAAGGTTTCATTTATCATCTTATAAGAGTTGGGGGTGTTGAACCTAAGTTATTTCTATTGAGTTATTTCCGATGGTTAATGAGTTAGTAAATGTCCTTTCCGATATTTTAAATTTGGGTTGGTGACTTTTGGTTTGACTAATGCACCGGTTATGTCTATAGGTCTCATGAATAGGGTCTTTAATCCCTACCTTGTTATGTTTATGGTGGTCCTTGGTGATGATTTGTTAATATGTTTCCAGAAGTGAGGAATAGTTTGTGAATCATTTGAGGGTGATGTTGTGAATTGCGAAGGAGGTGTGTTGGCTTGCTAATTATGGGAAATGGGAGTCTTTGGGGTGACAAAAAGGGTGATTGGAGAAGTACATCATTTGATTAGGTTGGGAATGAGGTTGGGTGAAGTTGAGGATAGTGATGTAGTGGTTTTGACGGTTCTGAATCTTCTTTGGTTGAAGAGGTCTAGCTAAAAAAGGACTTGATCCCTATCTTGATAGAGTTAGAGGTTGTGGTGAGGGATGCTAGAGTGGAGGTTTTCTCCCAATGGGGAGATGGTGTCATTAGATACTAACGTAGGCTATATGTTCTTGTGTTGATGATTTGGTTCACTTGGAAGTCCTACCCATGTATAGTGTGACCCAGTATGGCAAGAAAGGAAATTGAGTTTATGGTTTGTAGGTTCGTATACAGTGTTAAGGAATATTGGTAAGGTTACATATAAATTGGAGTTGCTTATGAATATGGATATGGTTCATCCGGTTCTTCATCCATCTAGGTTGACAAGATATGTTGGTGACTCAAGTGCTATAGAACTCTTGGGGGTTGTAGGTGTTGTGGAGGATGGTTGTCTTAAGAGAAGGTCCTGGTGTAGATATTGGATGGATGAATGGAAAAGTTGATTAATAAGAATGTAGTGCTTGTCAATGCCTTTGGAAGAATCGCCAAGTCGAAAGTGTCATTTGGGGAGCTGGAGCAGGCATGGAGAAGCAATATTCATACCTCTTTCATTCTATTCAAGCTTATGACAACATATCAAGTCCTTTTTATGATTCCAAGTCTTAAGTTTCAGCCCTTATGTCTTTTGCATGCATTCATGTTTAAATTGACAAGTTCATGGTGATTTTGGTACTTATGTTAAGATTTTTGAAATGATGTTTAAGTGCATTATTGCATTCTTGTTGGGGCTGATTTATTCATGATTACTCTTCTTATATATGTTTCTTTGACATTTGGGGATGAATGTTCCCAAAGGGGAGATATGGAAACGACCACAAAAAGTGTCTGAAAATATGTCATGGAAGTGCCCGAATTGTAAATTCCATATATCTCAAAATCCATGCGTGATATCAAAAATTCAACTTCATATTCTTGTTGAGCAGAAAATATTGAGTGGGAAATGGGTCTAACCCCGATTTTAGAGCACCGTAGTGAATTTTGAAATTCAAAGTTTGCGATTTCTAGTGACTAAGCACGCCCCAGGCGCGACGCGCTAGAGGAGCAGAGTGGTGTTATTTTTTGGCCAGTTTTCTTGTTCCGGTCTAAGGCCTTTGTGTCTTGGGCCTAAGCTTTCCCATGCACAAAAAAATGTCTATAGTTAGCCATATTTTACCTGCGTAGAATACAAGACATTCCCTAATACTCTCTCAAACACTTGGACAAATATTTCTCCCCAAATTCAAGTCCCAAAAACTCGTTCGGATCTTGATGATTTCACTTAAGCTTCAAGTCTCCATTTCTAATCTTCATCAAGAATTCTTCAAGGTCTAAGGTATGTGGGTTTCAACCATTGGGTCCTTTCACCTATGGTTCCCAAGCTTCTTTTTACATAAAACTCATGTTTTTAAGTTGATTTACTTATGGGTCTCACCAATTATGAATTCAACTATGAACTATGTTAGGGTTTTGTAAAAGTGTCTCTGTTTTAACATGTTTTGAGCTATGAATAATTGATCTATCTTGAGATTTGATGAAGGGTTTTGATGTATATTGTATGATGGTATTACTAAGTATTAGTGGGATGATTTACTTCGAGATTTCTTGCATGCTTTTACTCTTTAATTGCATGATTTTACACTAACTTTACACACCCACCAAGTATTTGATAAAATATCCGGTTTAGGGTTCTTGAGTTATTGATGGTCTATTGCATGGCTTATGAGTCAAATGACTTATGGTGATGAAAGGAATGTATATATATGTGTGTTTAAATCATGTAAAACACCTACGATATTGCAAGTGAATTGTTGGGCTCTCATGTTGGTTGTGTTCTTGGGAATTGTTGATGAGTTATTGAGTCCAGATGCTAAGGTTTATGCTCTTGTGAATTGTGAAGCCTACTAAAAGGGGTTATGAACTATGTTCTATACATTTCCCTCTAGTACAAGGCCAATTTCTGCATGTAGGGTCTATGAACTACGTTGTATACCTTAACCTCATGTACGAATAAATGCTACTTACTTAATCATATCTACATGAAGGGGTTATGAACTCTGTTGTACTCCTTACCCTCGTGTATGATTTGAGGTTATGCAATGTACGCATATGAAGGGGTTATGAACTATGTGGTACTTGCTCACCCTCATATGCAATTCAATATTATGTATTATCTCATGCTCACATGTAGGGGTTATGACCTAGGCTATCTTTCTACCATCATGTGTGATTAATTATCTCATGCTTACATGAAGGGGTTATAAACTATGCTACTCCTCTACCCTCATGTACTAACCATTACTTATTAGAAGGGGTTATGACTTATACCACTCACCCTCTAGTATATGGTATTTGGATAATCAAATCATGTCAACTTATTGTGTTGAACAAGCTATGCAAGAATGATTATTTTTCAAGCATGTTTTACTTCAAGCATTGTTCATGCATGCCATGTTACTAATATACTATCCCTTACTAATGATTATGCATTTTGACTATGTTGGCTATCCATTGATGCATTATATCCTACATACTTATTACATTCAAACATACAAACGCATAGTCTATGCTACGTGATATCACCATGTAGGAACAAGAGCTCCTATTGATTCTGATCCACATGGCTAAACAGATTATTCAGTTAGCTTTTGGTGAGTCCTCATGTCCGGGGTCAACATCTGTCTTCTCTCATGCTTATGTTTAGACTATATATTATATATTTGGATTACCTATTGTCATTATTATGAGGGTGAGCCCAGTTTCTTGTCTTGGCCCCCGCGAAGATCTATGTTTAGAGGTATTATTGGACAAGTATGTAATGATGCTATAATCTTGACTCTCTCTGACTCTGTTGATTTTTTATGAAATGAAATTTTTTCCTTAGTCCCCATGTCCTTATTTATACTCTTTTATTGTTGTTTAATTCCTTCTGCAAGCAAAGATGTGTAATCATATGTTAAGAGGCTTGTTTGGGGTTCCTTCGGGTCCCCCATGCACCGTGTCACATATAGGCTCTAGTTTGGGTCGTGACACTCAAATGCACGATTCATATGAGTAATAGTGTACTCTTTCTAGCCAATCAATTTAGCATACTATTTGGATTCTCTCAAGCTTGGTGCAGTCTCTTTACCATTCTGATTACTTTATCACAAGGGATCTCATCAGTAAGAGTTTGATCATTACTGTCTCTATCACCTTGTGGAGAGGCAAAGTCGAAAGATTTAGAGAATCACATAAATCATCATAGTCTTCTTAGGAAATAGCTCTATCGCATGATTTAGAATCTGAAAGAAGGGAAACAATTCCTAAATGTCCTATAGCCTCCAAATTGTGGATGTGGAGCTCTTCATACCAATAATAAGGAGTCTACTAGACACGGCTTCATAGACTACCTAGGACTCTAAAACTCGTGCTCTGATACCAAGTTTGTCACGCCTCGAGAGGGTACCCTAGACGCAACTGGTACTCAGAGACTATTGCTAGTCCCAAGAGAATTACTTGGTCTCATCACATTCATTCATTCATTCATAAGTTCTACTAATCAATGGAAGATATAAGGAAGTAAATGGGCACATCATCATTTAGTCTCAAAATAATATTATAATAAAAGGCTAGTAGGAAACACTAGCTCACAATCTTACATAAATATTTGACTCTAGTCTATGAAGTCTCTACCACTATCAAGTAACGGCAATGACAGACTCATGGCTATCTCAATCTAAATAACACTAATAAGTTTCTAAATCTAAAGCGAGATGAAATAAATATAATGAATCTTCCGAGGTAGGGGAGGCTCACCAATCAGCTGAACTTCTCAAATCCTCAACGATGCATGTTGATGATCTCCAAATCATATATCTATATCATGAAATGATGTAGTCCAAAGGGGGACATCAGTACGTAGAATGTAAAATAGCTGAGTGAAACTGGAAAAGATAGAATAATTTAGAAACAACAATCAACATCAAGGATAGTAACAATCAACATGTCAAATGTCTATCTAAAGAAAGAATAAAGAGTAGATAAGTGACCCATCAACCAATCAACTCATCAATCAAATCAGACTCATCTCAGAGGAACTCAACTCAATTCTTCCCATCACATCTCATCTCATCTCATCTTGACTCAGATTATTCAGTTTTGGAACTTTTTAGGAGTTTTTCTTATTCAATAAGAATCACTTATGAGCCAGTGATTGCACAACAATCTCGCTGATATTGCCACAACCGTTCTGTACTTGCATGGTAAGGAACAAATCAAAATCATAATGGACATGTCCAAATAGAGACAACAATCTGTAAGTCCTATATTGATTTCAGATACTTCTAATCAGATGGGACCTCAACATAATGTGATGTGATGGTCCTAATCCTTACCTACGCTGGGCTACATAGTTTGATGAGTGCAAGTTAGACTAACGCTTACTCTTTCGGTGCTCGATACTCCTTCCATGATGCAATTCTCATAAAACAATTCATCTAATCAAACCAATCATATCATCTCAATCAACTCATCTCAAATCAGCATCGCAGAGCCAATCATCATTCAATCTGTCTCATAGAGACTTTCATTATCTCATCAATCAACATCTCAATTAATAGCTCAAGACTTAGAGCAATAGTTAGGAAAATTGAATAAGCAAATCATGAGAGTTCATTTACAAAGACTCCAGAGACTACCAAGTTCTATCAACTCATCATCATTCTCACATCATAATCACTATCACAATCGACATTCTAAATTAAGGCTCTAGACTCAATCCCTTTCTTCTTTCATGTATGCTTTTAAAAATTAATACATAGGGTTTATGCAATATCTAATGAAAATATTCAATTCAATAATCAAGAATTTTGAAGAAAATAATCAAGAATTATGTATGCAGACTCAAGAACTTTCAACTCTCATCTAAGACCATCTATGAGGCATATGAGAGAACAATCTCATGCTTTTAGTTTAGTCTTACATACCTTGAAATTTGATATTACAATTGAAATTTGATTAATACTAGCTTTCTTGGAGAAAAATCCTCGATCTCTGTAGTTTTTTTAGTGTGGAAGAACTTGGAAATACATTCTTTGAAGATCTTATCTTTGATTATTCAATTCTTTTTAGAATCTTTAGAGTTCTTGACGAAGAACCCTAATTCTTTAAGAAGAAGAATCAATAAGTCCTTTCTTGGGATTCTTGAATTCGTTTCCTTGAAATCCTGGGTTATGATTTAAGATTATATTAGAGATTCATGAATAAATGAAAAAATTTGGGGTGGATAGATTGAAATTTATGAAGAATAACTTACCTTGAGGATGAATCTTGAAAGCTAATCCTAACTTGATGACTTTCTTGATGATTCTTGAGCGTTTATGTTTAGAAGTGAAGGAGAAGTTTTTTTATTAAGAAAACAGACATTTTATGCGTTCTGGGACCTTAACTAGACCCCTAAAAATTTTAGGATAAAAGTACTCTCAAAATAAAATTGAAAAACTTCATTTATATCATCAGGAAAGGGTCCCTGTTAGATCCGCAATGCGGAGCTATCGCGGATCTTCGGACAGCTCTATGGGCCTTCAGTAAAATGGTCATAACTTTCTACTCTGAACTCTGGTTAAGGCAAAGTTGGATACTAGGAAAGCTAACCCAAATATCTTCGATTTGATATATTATGGGTTACCTAATTCATTATACTTTAGGAGATATGGTCGTTGAAATTGACCCTTCTATCAACTCATACGAAAACTTAGTTGGTAGAAATTCTTTGAACTTGACAAAATGTAAATGATCCTTTATATTCGTTTTTTGAACTTAGGAGGGGTTGGGAGTTGACCAGAATGCCCCTCAAATTAAAATGAAAATTTCACTTTGAAATGGCCCATTCTGCGACGCGGACGGGGTGCACACTAGTGTATTTTTTCCTTAAAATTTTTCAAACTAGTTTTCAATTTTACGTTGAAAATTTTAAGAAAAACACAAGGCATATCCGCATCCCAGGCACATCGCGCATTTGGCGCCTACAGCCTCTGTAAAAGGTTTTGAATCAAAAAATTATTTTTCGATCCGATGGCTCTAAAATTCGAATGAGACTATTTTCCCACTCAATTTTTTATGTTGATCTCATATCCAGCCTTAGATTCACAAATGGAGCATGGGAAGATGCATTACGTGCACATCTCTATTCTAGGGATATTTTGGTAATTTTATCAAATATTATATATTCTTTGCTTATAGTCTTGAGTTCACCACTGATCTTGCTGATATGAGTGAATATGCTTTCTACTGATTCACCTTCCTTCATTTGGATCATTTCATATATATAGACCAATAGACAGAAAATAATTTCTTTGACTTTGTCAAATTTTTCATAGGTGACTTTCAATTTGTCACACATTTCCTTGATAATTTCACAACTAGAGATCTTTTCATATTCTTCTCCATTGATAGCATTATAGAGAACATTTTTAGCCCTGAAGTTAATCTGAATGACTTCCATTTGCTCATTAGTATAGCTCTCCAAACTGAATATGATTGGAGCTTTGCTGCCTTTAGTGCTTGTTTGACCTTCAGTAGTTGGTTTTGCCACAGGAATGAGAATGTCACCTAGCTTAATAACTTTCCATACCTTCACATCTTAGGATTTTATGAATGTTTCTATTCTTATTTTCCTGTGAGAGAAGTGTTTCCCATTGAAATTGGGAAGTCTAGTTTGAGAAGTTCCCTCGCGAAATAGTGCTCCAGTTGTTTGTTGTTAATTTGCCATGATCTTTTCTCACATATGGTTAGACAAAATAAAGTAGTGTGGCTAGGCTTTGATATCAATTGAAAGTGCAGGGGGGAGGGGGTGAATTGAATATTCTTCCTTAATTTAATTCAAAATTTTTAGATCAGATAGTCAACTAGCTTATGTAATAGTCGACTACGAACAATAAAATAGTTTGCAGAAAATTAAAATGCATAAAAGGAAAATTCAACACTGGATATTTTTATACTGGTACGGACTCAATGTGAATCCTAAGTCCAGTCCCCTTGATTGCAAGATATATCTCTTCAAGCCTTCAAAAAATGATGGTTACAAAGGAATAGGAACTTAAATAAAACTCTCAATATTTTTCTTGATGCAATCCTCTCTTTCAAATTTTTCTTCTTTTCTCTCTCTTTTTCTTTTTCATAGTAAACTAAAGATTACAATTTGAATTGCTTAAAGATGAAGAGTTTCGAAGATAGTCTTGAAGTCAATAGGCTTTTATAAGCTTGAGATATCTTAGATGCCTCTTTTATAGTAGAAGAGATTGCATCCAAGGGAGTTTATCCTTGAATCGAGACTGTGATGACTCCTCTTTCCAAGAATAAGATTGAATGCTCTTGATAGAGAAATCTTCCAATTGATCTATAGATCATGTGTCTTGATTTCTTCCTCGATTTTCTCTGCTGATAGTGTCCTTCTTTATTTGATCTTGATTTGCTGATTTGGTACTGATGTCTTCCATCCTTTGCTTAGGACTTGATTGGATGTTGATTTCTCCTTTCCTTTTATCTTCAAGTAGATTGAGATCCTTGAATGATTCCAAATTGAGTCTTGATTTGTCCTTCTATCATTATATTGGTTTCTTTCCTTTTAGTCTATCGGGATTGTTGCTATTCTGTGTCCAGTCCATCTGCTTTCCTTTTTGTTGTGAGTATTGACATCCTTTTTGGTTCCTACAATAATCATCATCAAAATAATATTAGCACTAATACTTGCTTCAACTACTTGATTTTATATTGTTTCTATTGATTATTTCTTCAACTACTTCGACGATGATTTTACAACATTACCCCTGATAAATCATATGCGCCCATGCTTGATTAAATTTTTAACCAAACCAAATATTATCTCAATTTTAATTAATTATTTCTATTTAATTTGACCAAAAATTAGCAAAATTTATACATTTTGTAATCTTAAATTAAATATAAGTCAAATTATTTGACTCAAATATAGAAAAATACTTTTTGGCAGCAACATTTTTATTTTCTTCCCTTTTTACATACCAACAATAGGGAGACCCACTTACAACAATAATTATTTAACAAAAATTTTAATTGATCTCAAAATTTAATATGCAAATCATAAATTAGAACAAAATAAATAACATATATTACTTAAGATTAGCGTAAAATATACTATAAGTTGCAATAATTTGTAACTCAAATTTTTAAAAATATATATATAAAATCTATCTGTGTCGCATAAATCAAGACCAAAAAAATATTTATGGGCTCATGCTTGATTAACTTTTTAACCAAACCAAATATTATCTCCATTTTAATTAAGTGTTTCTATTTAATTTGACTAAAAGATTAACAAAATTTATACATTTTGTAATCTTAAATTAAATATTGTCAAATTATTTGGCTCAAATATAGAAAAATATTTTTTGGCCTTGTGATAACATGTCATGTGAAAAGTTAAATTTTAAAGTTATCAAGAAAAGAAAGAGAAAGAAAAAGTATTCTTTTTAGATGAACTAAAAAAAAAACATAAATAAATTAAAATGAACGAAATATCTTATTTTAAATTTAAATTTAGTGATACGAATAAGAGGGTAAAAACTCAAACATATTTATTGGATTTGGACAATGCCAGAGTAGCATTTACTAGTTTCTATTTTATTATTAATTATTATATAGAAATGTGAAGACATGGATGACCAATGATAATTTTAAAAATATGACTTCTTTCAAGGGTAAAAAAAATAGTTGGGTGGTTTAATGTTAAAAATAAAAATCTAGAAGTTTCTGGTATTTCTATTTTTTTTAATTATATAGGAGAGCAATAGAAGGACAATCATGACAATAAAGAGTTGTACAATGAGCAATATAAATTATATTATGTACTTGACTTTATCTTATTTTTTTTTTTTTACGAATTATCTCTAAATATATGTAATAAATTGATAACCCATTCTTTTGACATCATTTCAATTTCTAATTTCATAATAAAAAACATCTATCGAAAAATATACCTAGAAAAAAAATAGTTTTATAAATATCTTTCTATACATAGAAAGATGAAATGGATTATGACCAATGGTAAAAATATAATTTCATATTAACAAAATCTACCAAGAGAGGTAATTTACAAGAAAAATAAACAATTCTAATGGTATCTTTTAGTAAAAGATGAAGCATACCTGATTCGTTAAGATATTATTATACATTTTGTACTACACTTGTCCTTTATATTCAATCTATATGGTTAAATATTCAAAATAAATTTCATATATTAACTTTTTGTAGAAATTTTATTATTATTATTTTTCAATTATTTCTTCTATTCATATAAAAGAACATGGAAGGACGACCATAGAAATAAAAGTTGTACAATAAACAATACAAATTATAGTATGTACTAGGCCGTATCTTATTTTCTTATTAATTACCTCTAACATATATAATATATGTGGACCCATCAACTATCTTTATATCATTTCAATTATATTAAGTTTTATATTTATAGATTTTTTAAATAAAT
The DNA here is from genome assembly GCA_011800125.2 of Solanum clarkiae. NCBI lineage: Eukaryota > Viridiplantae > Streptophyta > Magnoliopsida > Solanales > Solanaceae > Solanum > Solanum clarkiae. The sequence continues at coordinate 15,053 of JAABOM020026206.1, forward strand.
TTAAATGTTTAACTATTGTCTACTCCATTCATATTTTGTGAACCCCATTCGTCATCACAATCTTCACTGTATTTCTTATATGCACAATTTAAAGTCAAGTTAATTTTCTCAATACAAATTCTTAAGTGTTTATGAAACACCCCTCAGGTGCTTCGAAATGCCCCACAATTGTATTTTTCATATCTATCAAAAATCGTGCGTGATTTCGAAAATTCGACTTCATGTTCTCGTTCAGGGGGGCAAAAATGAGTTGGGAAAGGGTAGAACCTAAATTTTAGAAGATCCATTGCAAAAAATAATTTTTGCAACGGGATGAATTTCAGAGAGCTTGCGCGCCCAGGCCGCGACGCACCTGGGGAGCGCAATAGTGTATTTTGGGCCAGCACACCTGGTCCGTATCGCACTTGGGGCATAGATCAGTGCAAAAATTTCCCCTGATTTCTCATCTCATCCAAGGGCATTTGGGTAATTACCCAATGCCCATTTAAATATGAATACCTCTGTACTTAGCCATTTCTCACCTTCAAACTCTCAAGAAACACTCTTTAAGCCCTCCCAAAGCACTACCAAATGTTCCATTCAATCTCAATAACTTCAAGAACAAGCTTTCGATTTCAAGAATCCAAATCAAGCTTCAGGTCCTCCTCAATTCAATTTCAAAAAATTTTAAGTTTTAAGGTATGTGGGTCTTCATCCATGGGTCGTTCCATCCATGGAGCCTAACCTTCTCATTTTATGAAAATTGCATGAGTTCAAATTGTATTCCTTATGGGTATCATTTATATTGCATTATAAATGTGATTATGATAGGTTTTATCAAGTGTTGATTTATTATGTATGAAAATCTATTTTAAACTTATTCCATGAATTAATCTATATCTATTGAAGTTATGATTGACGTGAACTATGAAAACTATGAACTATTGTGAATTTTGAAATCGATTTCATGATACCCAAAATAAGAGTTTTACTACAATATTGGTGGGTTGATTTGAATGACATTACAAGAAAAAAAAAACATCAATTTTCTTTGTAAGTATTTTATTTTTATTCTTTTCACGAAAAGGATAAAAATAAGATTATTTGGGAGCATGTGATTAAGAGAAAGAAAACATGATTCATCAATCCAAAAAAAATATTTCTTGATGAATTAAATATATGTACATTCTTTTTTTAGTCACTCTCATATGAAATACAAAACACCCATGTGATTAAAAAAATAGAGATGATTCATCAACCAAAGAAACTACTTCTTGATGAATTAAATGCATGTATACTTTTTTTTTCTTAGTCACTTTCATATGAAATATAATGTGATTAAAAAAAGAGATGATTCATCAACCAAAGAAGTTATTTCCTGATGAATTAAATACATGTATATTCTTTTTATGGTCACTTTCATATGAAAAATAAAATAACCATGTGATTAAAAAAAAGAGATTATTCATCAACCAAAAAAACTACTTCTTGATGAATTAAGTACATATATATTTTTTTTTATGATCACTTTCATATGAAATACAAAATACCCATATGATTAAAACTGAAAATGAATACCCCGCAAGCAGATAAGCAAGTTGCAAGATTTGCAAGATCTCAGGCGTCTTGCAGGCAAAGCAAAAAAAGTTTTTTTTTCATTTTGCCCATCCTTATAGAGAGTTGTGTGGGTGGGCTTTTTCCTCTTTAAATTGGACTCAAATTGGACTTTCCCCTCTTTGAATCGGACTCAATTAAAAGATCGATGATGCATTCCTAATAGGAAATAGTCACCAATGGGTCTCCAGAGTCCAATCAAAGGATGGAAATAATTTTTTCAGCTAGCAGGAGTTAAATGCCACAAAGTTAAAGGAAAAAGTGACCCAAGCATTAAATGCTTCAAAAAGGGGTAACTTATATTAAATCTTGATAAAGTTACTCAATTTCATAATAAAATAATATATAAATCAAAGTGTTTTGATTTGATATAACACGTATTGGTCCACGTTCTCCCATAAATATTATTATAATTAAATATTAAATCAATACTTCAAGTCTAGTCTTTAAAAGATAAAATATCTGGACAAGATTTGAAGTGGGGCATTTGTAATGATATAAAATTTATTAAATATAATTTTTATAAAACGATTCAAATAATATTAAATTCAAAATATATTAGTCAAAAAGATAAATGTTATGGATTAATATAATTGGGTTACTTAATTAAAATCCAATAAAATATGGATTTAATTAAAAGTCCAAATTCACTTGGGCTACAAAAGATGACTCACTTTATTAGACCCAGTATCTTCTCATCCTAGAGGCCCACTTGACGCCACGTGTCAGATGACGGGGCGTGTCAAATGAAGGGGCATGTCAAGTCAAACGAAAAAGACAATAGGATCATGCCATGCGTCAAAATGACATGGCATTCCTATCTAAATTAAAGGCCAATAAATGTGCCCCATGTGTGGAAGTGATCTGTCTCAACTAATCAAATATTGTCATGTCACTTAAAAAGAGTCCTATTCTTATCACTTTTCCTGTGCCATGTCACCTTAAATCTGATTGGCTAGAAGAAAGTCTGATTCCATTATAACTCAAGGAGTCCTATTGACTTGCACCATGTCACCTTAAATATGATTGGCCGGAAGAAGGTTTGATTCTATCATGACTCCTCTATTCTACAACTATATAAAGGGTTCTCTTAATTTGGAAAAAAAATCAAGAATTCTAACAAGAAGCCAGAGAGAGCTTGTTGTTGAGATACAAAGTCCCACATTGGTGGTTAATGGGATGGGTGGTCTCCTTATAAGGCTTAGGCAATCCTCCTCCC
>JAABOM020026237.1:0-56290 GCA_011800125.2 Solanum clarkiae
TATATACGTACAAAATAATGATAGTAGTAGTAATAGTAATAATAATAATAATAATAATAATAATAATAATAATAATAATAATAATCATATACATAACCAAAAGGAACTCCTATATACACAAGCTTACTCTACTCTACAGGGCCAATTTCTGGATACAAAAGATGGCTACAAAAAATAGAAGGAGACTATAGAATGTATAGAGTTCTTGATGCTCACCAAAGTCTCCTGAAGATGCCTATGAGCCCTCAACTCAACGACCGTAGCTAGTACCTGGACCTGCACTATGGGAAGATGTAGAAATGTAGGGGTGAGCACCCATTAAAGGCACTCAGAAGACGTTATTGGATGACTGAGTGAAATATTGTAAATATGGAACGCGCAAATGTAGTAAACTAAAATAAAACTAGCAAATTTAAACCTTGCCCAAGAGTTAGTATATTAGTGACATCATCGTATCCCAATGGAAAAAATTAAGCATATTATCACAACTCAATCGACAGAATCATAACTGAAACCATACCCTCAGTATCACATAGTCAAGGTATCGAGTGGTACGTGGGTGTAAAGCCCTGTTATCTATGCTTGTACACCCCCTGATCCCCCATATGCCGAAGTGGTATTCCCACGCAGGACCAAGGTTCAAAAAGATGCTCAAGTGGAACACGTGTAGAATAGTGGAACCTTTGCTGAATTATGGCACCCAAAGGTTATCCTATGTCAAAACGTGACATTCGATCCTAAGTATAGTGTTCGTCCTGTGACACTCGGCCAATGCCTATATAACGGTGGGAAGAATCTCTCATGGGAGATAGGATCCCCTATCATGACGAAATAAGTCACCTAATTTGTATTTGGTCAACATTAGGAGTTCAGAGGCTCAGATCAAAATTCGAACAATTCCAATGGTTCCGAGTGGTAAAGCTAACCTAGAAATGCCTTGATTGCAATTTTTATAGCTTCTAAGATTATTCTAAGTGCTAAATTAGTTTAAATGATCTTTCTCGAGTTCTTGGCCAAGGGGTCTCGAGTTCGAATTATGATGGTTCCATTGAGTTCAGAATGTCATTTTTTTCCAAGGTTTTATCTATGGTTTGTGTGCATGGCAATCTCAATGAATCTTGAAGGTCCTATTCATGATTTGTCTGATCTAGCATTTGTTAGTTTTTAGCTGGTTTTTGGTGCATCTTGGTCCCTTCTCCGCGTTCGCGGCTCCAGATCCACGTTCACAAAAGTCAAGCAGTCTAGACCTCCACATTCACAGGAAGAGGGCCACATTCATGGAGATTTTGAGCCTAGTCAATGAATTCATGGGAGGTCCCACTACATTCGTGGAGCTTTACAGGCCACTTGTCTTCGCGTTCGTGAATATCTCCCCGCATTCGCAGAGAATAAAAAGTGCCTAAATAGTAGACTTTTTTTTTGAAGTGATGGGTTTTATCAAATATATTCCACCATTTTTAATATTTCAACCTTCATTTTAGAGAAGAGCTTCAAAGTTTTTCAAGAAAAATCAATTGGGTAACTATTTTGTAACCTATTTCTTCAATTTCTATTGATTACACTGAGTTTTGAACTTGTAATTTTTGGGATTTTTTGGACTTTGATTCCTAATACGAAATTGAAGATTTCTCCCTCATTTTAACAACATTTTCGAGATGGCTTTCACCATTGAGATACTTATTACTTGAGGAACATTTTCACGTATCAATTTTCAAATTCTGACTACATTTTTTAACATGAGATTTTTTAATCATTTTACCATCTTTCACCTAAATTAATTTATTTTAGTGTCATTAGCTTCATTATGTGATTGTGATACTTATATTGAATATATTTTGGTAATATAAAGTATAATAGAAAGGGGAAATCTTTGGATTTAGCTTGATTCAAGACTTTATCTAAGGCAAGTGGACTTCTAACTTTTATTAAGTACGATTGAACCTTGTATGCTCCTATGTGTGTGGAATTGAGTACTTGGGGTAGAATTGTATCATCATAGTCTTTGATCATGAGATTTTGCATTAATTAATTTCTCATATTGTGATATCTTGATTTATGAAATAAATTATAGATTGTAATATATGTGATCTAGTGTCACGACCCAAGCCTAGGGCCTAAACGTGACACGGCGCAAGGAAAACCCAATGTAACCGCAAGGGAGCCTCATAAAGCATCATTACACATCCTTGGTCGCCAAAGCAATAAATCAAGCATCAAAGATAATAGAATGGAGAAAACGGGGCTAAGGAAAAAGCTTGCACAAAATCATGGTCTAAAGACAAGAGTTAAACTCACATCATAAATACTTAACAGGTCCAACAAACACCTCTAATACATAGATAAGAGCAAGGGCCAAGACAAACTAAAAGGGCTCAACCTTATAGTCAAAATAAAAATAATGATGAATGTCTCAATACATAATAGAAGAAGCATAGACTATTTCCCCGAAGTGGAGGACTCACAAACTAGCTTGAATAGAACAAAACTAGCCACGTGGAGGAGGATGATCAACTTGGGCACCGGTTCATACATGGTGACATCATGTAGGTCATAGACTATGCATTAGTATGTTTGAATGTACTAAGTATGTAGGATGTAATGCAAAAATAAATAGGCATCATAATCAAAATGTATAATATTAAGCAATAGGCATAATATACAATATGTCATGTGTGATCAATGCTTGGGTAAAACATGCTAAAGTAACTCATGCTCATATAGGATATCATATGTGTGCAATAGACAAAGCTAGCTATTCAAAGTACAAACCCCTTGTTGGTTGTGTGCTATGAACCCCTCACATGGTCGATGGTAATCACACCTTACCAACACGGTGATGAAGTATAAGCCCCTCGCATGATTGATGAATATAAACCCCCAACACGTTTATCCGGACTCTTGTCCCCTCGGATCGGGTATGTTTTAATGCAATACTTTATACAGAATATATCATATACATAAACTCATTTCATCATCATATAGCCATTCATATCATATCTCATGGTTTGGACCTTCAACTACTCAAGAAACCACATCCGAACATTTCATCAAACACTTAGAGTGTGTGAAGTGGTAGTATAAAACCATGCAAAATAGAGATGAAATCATGCAAGAAAACACATTTTAAAACCGTCAATCAAAACCTACCAACACACTCACGACATACACATTAAAACCTCTCCTCAAATCTTACAATATATCAAAGATTTATAGCTCAAAACATGGAAAAACAGTCGCAGTTGTACATAACTTTAACATAGTGTGAATTGAAGTTCATAATGATCAAAACTCATTTGTAAATCAACTTTAAATCATACAATTTATGTAAAAGGAGGCTTGGGTATCATGGGTTAAAGGAACCCGTAAAAGAAACCCATATAACTTGGCTTAGAGATGAACTTGGTGAAGTTTGGAGATGGAGACTTGAAGTTTGAAGAAGAACCTTGAAGGAGAACCTTAGCTTGGGACGAGGCTTTGGGACATGAGTTTGGGGAGTGAAAATATGACTAAATGTTTGAGTGAGTATTGCGAAATGTTTTGGGTAATATGAGGGTGCAGTATGACTAAGTATAGGTATACATGCTTGGGAACACTTAGGCTCAAGACTTAAAAGTCTTGGGCCTAGACAACAAACTAGGAAAAATGAACACTGCTCCGCAACAGAGACGTATCACAGAACTGTCATGGAGCTGTCGCGGATCGCCTCTAGAAATTGAAATTTCGGAAAAATCAAATTTTTCTACAATTGCTCTAAAACCAGTGTTAGACCCTCCTCCCTCTAATTTGGACCCCCTAAACAAGAATATGAAGTCAGATTTTTGAAATGACAAACGAATTTTGAGATATATGGAATTTAAAATTCCATGCATTCTGAGCCACGTTTTTGGGCACTTTTCGAGGTCGTTTCAATATCTCCCCCTTGGGAACATTCATCCTCGAATATAAAAGAGACGTACAAGACAAGAATGATCATAAACAAACCAGCCCTAACTAAAGTGCAACATTACATTTAAAATACCATTTCCAAAATCTCAATGTAAATGTAAAATCATCATAAACTTGCCAACTTAAACATGAATGCATATGCATGACATAGGGGCTGAAACATAAGACTTGAAATCGCATAGGGGACTTAGAATTAGTACCTTAGACTTGAGTGGAGTGGAATAGATAAGGATACCGCTTTTTCATGTCCGCTTCGGCCTCCCAAGTAGCACTTTCGATTTGTTAGTCCCTCCAAAGGACCTTAACGGATGTCACCTCCTTATTCCACAATCTCTTCACTTGTCTATCTAGCATCTAAACTAGAACCTCCTCTTTGGTCAAGTTATCCTCAACAAAACCCTTAACATTAAGAGGCACAATAGCATTAGGGTCACCATTACATTTTCTCAACATTGAAACATGGAACACCGGGTACCAAATTCATTTTACTAGTCAACTTCAATTCATAAGCTACCTTTCCAACCCTCCTCAATACCTTATAAGGACCAACACACCTTGGACTCAACTTACCCTTTTTACCAGAATGGACCACACCTTTCATTGGAGAAGCTTTCAAATAAACCCAATCACCCACTCTAAATTCAAGGTCTCTTTTCTCATATCAGCATAAGATTTTTGACAACTTTGGGCTGTTACCAACCTTTCCCTAATCATCATAACCTTCTCAAGGGCCTCCATAACTAGATCCGGTCCCAAATAAGCCACCTCTCCAACCTTAGACCAACAAACTGATAATCTACAACGTCTCCCATAAAGAGCCTCAAAAGGAGCCATGCTGATACTAGAGCGATAACTACTGTTGTAGGCAAACTCAATCAAAGGAAGATGGTCATCCTAACTACCTCTCAACTCCAATACACAAGGACTTAGCATGTCCTCAAGTGTTTGAATGGTTCTTTCAGCTTGGCCATCCGTTTGAGGGTGAAAGGCCGTACAAAGGTGAACTTTGGTACCAAGACCCCTTTGAAAATACCTCCTAAAGTGTGAATTGAATTATTCACCACGATCGGATATGATGGATAAAGGAACCCCATGTAACCTCACTAACTCATGGATGTACAATCTTGCATACTATTCAGCCCCATATGTGGTCTTAACTTTTAGAAAGTGTGCCGATTACATCATCCTATCAACCACCACCCAAATGGAATCAAAACCCTCTCTAGTCTTGGGAAACCCAACCATAATATCTATATTAATCACCTCCCACTTCCAAGTGGGAATCTCTATGTCTTGGGTTAGGCCACCCGGCCTTTGATGCTCGGCTTGTTGACAACTACGGGACCTAAAAACAAATTTGGCAATGTACCTCTTCATGCCTCCCCACCAATATACATCCCTCAAGTCTCTATACATTTTGGAGGAACCGGGATGGATAGAATAAGAAGAATTATGGGCCTCATCAAGAATTTTCTCCTTCAAATCGTCAACACAAGGCACACACTACCTACCTTGGTATCTAAGAGCACCATATCCCCCTTCGGAGAAAACCTCTACTTTGCCCTCTTTCACCAAGTCCTTCAATTCAAGCAAGGAGGAGTCTAGATCTTGTTTTTCTATCAACTCATCAACCAATGAAGACTTAGATTTATCAATAAGCACAACACCATCATTACCAACTTCTTCCAACCTAACCCCCAATCTTGCCAATCTATGCATCTCCCTAGCCATTTCCCTATCATCACTATCCATATGAGCTAGGCTACCCATGGACACCCAACTCAAAGCATCCGCCACCACATTTGCCTTATCCAGGTGATAATGCACACTCTTGTCATAATCTTTGCGAAGTTTTAGCCACCTTCTTTGTCTCAAGTTGAGATCCTTTTGAGTGAAGACATATTGAAGGATCTTATGATCAATGAAGACATCAACATGAAATCTATACAAATAATGACGCCAAATATTTAATGCAAACACAATGGTGGCTAACTCTAGATCATAGGCAGGGTAGTTCCATTCATATACCTTGAGTTGTCAGGAAGCATAAGTTATGTCCTTACCATTTTGCATAAGAACACAACCAAAACCAACTCAAGATGCATCAAAATACACAACAAAACCCTCAAGCCCATTTGATAGTGACAATATAGGAGTAGACACAAGCCTATCCTTCAATATTTGAAAGCTTTCCTCACATTCATCGATCCATACAAACTTAGCCTTCGTTTGAGTCAATTTGGTCATAGGTAAAGCAATGGAGGAGAAACCATTCACAAACCTAATATAGTAACTCACAAGGTACAAGATGCTCCTAATAACGACACGGTCAATGGTCTAGGGCAATTCCTAATCACACCGATTTTCTTAGGATCCACTTTGTTACCAACCCCCAACACCACATGACCCAAGAATGCCACCTCGTTCAACAAAAATTCACACTTGTCATTTTTAGCATACAATCTCTTCTCCCTCAACCTTTGCAACACAACCCTCAAATGACCTATATGCTCCTCCCTACTATGTGAGTAGATCAAAATATCATCAATGAAGACCATAACAAAGGAATCAAGGAAAGGTTTGAAGACCCTATTCATTAGGTCCATGAAGATGGCCGGTGCATTAGTCAACCCAAACGACATCATAAGAAACTCATAATTCCCATATCTAGTCAGAAAAGCCATCTTGGAAATATCACACTCCCTCACCCTCACTTGATGATACCTGGACCAAAGATCAATCTTAGAGAAGAAGCTAGCCCCTTGCAATTAGTCAAACAAATAATCTATCCTTGGAAGAGGATATCTATTATTTGTAGTGACCCTATTAAGTTGTCGGTAATTAATGCACATCCTACGTGACCGATCCATCTTTTTCACAAACAACATTGGAGCACCCCAAGGTGATTCACTAGGCTAATAAATTACTTTTTCAACAAATCTTTCAATTTGCTCCTTTAACTCCTTCAACTCCATCGAGACCATACAAAGGGGGAATAAAGATAGATTGAGTATCGAGAAGGAGTTCTATGCAAAAGTCTATCTCCCTTTCGGGAGGGATATCAAGAAGGTCATTTGGGAAGACATCGAGAAACTAGTTTACAACAGGGACCGGTTCAATGGAAGGGACTTTGGCCTCCACATCTTTTACCCTCACAAGATGATACAAACATCTCATAGAAATCAACTTATGGGCTTTAATGCACGAAATGAATCTACTCATGACCACTACATCTTGACTTTCCCATTCAAGGACGGATTCATTAGGAAATTGAAACTTGACCCTATGGGTTCTGCAATTAATGGAAGCTTAGTAGGCATGCAACCAATCCATCCCAAGTATGACATCAAATTTTACCATGTCTAATTTAACAAGATCACAAGGCAACAACTTATGCAAAATGCAAATAGGACAACTCCAATAAACTTTCCTAGCAACAATAGAGGCACCAATAGGACTAGACACTTCATATGAATCATGAAATAACTTGGGGACAACATCAAACTTTTTAGCAACAAGAGGTGTAACAAAGGAAAGAATGGCACCCAGACCAATCAAAGCATACACATCAAATTCAAAGATTTTCAACATACCGATAACAACATCGGGAGCCTCACCCATCTCTTGCCTTCCATGTAGAGCATAAAATTGATTGTGCCTTGGGGCACCACCATGAGAACAACCTCTCCCCAATGGGACCACATTAGCATCCCGAACCTTGCCACGATTTCTTGGACAATCTACCTTCTTGTGACCAAGCTCCCCACATTCATAGTATGCATTAGAACTCTTTAAATATGGGCTTCCTTGGCTTCTTGCACATTTAGGGCACACATTAATAGGAACCATCCCACTGACACCTTTAGTCCTATGGAAATCATTAGTAAACCCACTATTAGTAGTATGACGAGGCCCTTGGTATTGATGAAATTTAGTACCCTTTAGGAATTTACCCTCAAAACGAGCCCTCTTGGACTCACGCCTCCTTCTCTTCCTCAATTTCTCCTCCTCTATTTTCTCAGCAATAGGTCATCAACCGAGATAAGTCCATGTCACTAATTAGCATGGCAGATTGGCATTCTTCACTTACCGAGTCAGAGACCCCCATCATGAACTTATTCATCCTAGATCTAGGATCGGCCACCAAATGGGGAGCATACTTTAAAAGTTGATTAAATTTGAGGGCATGCCCCCTCACACTCATAGTACCTTGTTTCAAGTTCATAAACTCTACTAACTTTGATTCCCTAAGCTCAAGAGGGAAAAATCGATTAACGAAGGCAAATTTGAACTCCTCCCAAAGCACCACATTAATAATCCCCTTCTCACCCTTCTATTGCTCATACAAAATTTGGGATACCTCTTTAAGTTGGTACGTCACCAACTCCACCTTTTCATTCGGCCCAACACCCATGATATTCAAGATTTTGTAGACTTCATCAATGAACTTTTGTAGATCTTCATCCACCTTTGACCCATGGAAAACTAGAGAATTCATCCTCATGAAGTCTCTTAGCCTAGCTCCCGAGGTAGTAGGATGAGGGGCTTGGGCCTCCTTGTTGGACTTGATTGGCAACCCCTTGGTAAAGCATAATAAGAGATCCCGGAGCTCACCATTGGTAGGTTGCTCCTCGGCAGTTTGGGCCCATATTCCTCTAGTGTTTGTCATGATCTAGCATAGCAAAGAATAATCATTAGGGGGGAAACTTACTATAACTCTATAGCATGACTTAGAACATTAAGAAGAGAAACATTTCCTAAAATGCTTCATAGCCTCCTATTCATAGTCATGCACGCTTCACAACCACGAATAGGGCTCTAATCGACGTAGTGTGTTAGACTCCGATGATCTATCAACCTTGTGCTCTGATACTAACTTTGGCACGACCCAAGCCTAAGGCCTAGACGTGACATGGTGCAAGGGAAAGCCAAAGGGACCCCAAGCAAGCCTCATAAAGATAACAGAATGGGGAAAACGGGGCTAAGGGAAAAGCTTGCACAAAATCATGGTAAAAATACAAGAGTTAAATTCATATCATAGATACTTAACATGTCCAACAAACACCTCCAATACATATATATGAGTAGGGGCCAAGACAAAGTAACCGGGCTCACCCTCATAGTCAAAATAACAATAAAGATGAATGTCTCAATACATAATAGAAGAAGCATTGACTAGGTCCCCAAAGTGGAGGACTCACCACCTAGCTTGAATAGCACCAAACTAGCCACATGGAGGAGGATAATCAACTTGGGCACCACTTCCTACATGGTGACATCATGTACGCATAGAGTATGCATTAGTATGTTTGAATGTACTACGTATATTGGATGTAATAGATAGGCATCATAATCCAAATGCTTAATATTAAGAAATAGGCATAATATACAATATGTCATGTATGATCAATGCTTATGTAAAACATGCTTAAGTAACTCATGCACATATATAATATCATATGCGTAGAAGAGACCAAGCAAGCTATTCAAGGTATAAACCCCTTGGTGGTTGTGTGGTAAAAAGCCCTCACATAGTTGATGGTAATCACACCTTACCAACACGGTGACAAAGTATAAACCCCTAGCACGGTTGATAAGTATAAACCCCCAACATAGTTACCCGGGCCCTTGTCCCCTCAAATCGATAATGATCTAATGCAACACTTTATATACATAAGCTCATTTCATCATCCTATAGTCATTCATATCATATCTCATGCTTTGGACCTTCAACTACTCAAGAAACCACATTCGGACAATTTATCAAACACTTAGAGGGTGTGAAGTGGTAGTATAAAGCCATGCAAAATAGAGATGAAATCAAGTAAGAAAACCCATTGTAAAACCATCAATCAACACCTTGAAACACCCTCATGACATACACATTAAAACCCCTTCTCAAATCTTACAATAGATCAAAGATTTATAGCTCAAAACATGGAAAAGAAACTGTCACAGTTGAACATAGATTTAACATAGTGTGCAGTGAAGTTCATAATGATCAAAAACCATTTGCAAATCAACTATAAATCATGCAATTTATGTAAAAGGAGGTGAAGGTATCATGGGTGAAATGAACCCATGAAAGAAACCCACATACCTTGACTTAGAGATGAACTTGGTGAAGATTGGATATGGAGATTTGAAGTTTGAAGAAGAACCTTATTAATTAATTTGTTTTCCTATTCATTACTACCTTGTTCCAGTTAGTAACACCAGGTGGGTTCTAATGTTCGCCACAACTATAAAGCATGCAAAATGAAGAGAATTAATTAATACATGCATGTACACCTTCCAATTATTATGAACTATCCGATTTTACATTATTAGTTCTTCATAGTTCCCACAACCCTAGTATGAATTTAGCTACTCATGCTTTGTGTAGATGCAAGAATTATGGATTGAGAAAACATAATTGAACACTTATAAAAAAGAATTAAGAACAACAAATCCAACTTCACTAAGAATCAGAAACTTAAAGATGAAATTCCAACACAAGTGTTCTCAAAGATTTCTCCAATATGATCTCACAATTTTCTCTCTCTAAAATACTGAGTTCTTTGAGTACTAGGCTAAAACTTGTGAAAAATAACCTAAAAAACCTATTTATAATAACTAAAATGCATGTCCTAAACAAACTAGAAGAAGTGGTCAGCACGCCATACGAAAGGGGTTTACGAGTCGTATTACATTCCACGGCCTGTAATCAGGGTCTCGTACTCAGCTGCTGGATATTTGGAGTTCAACTCTATGACACCCCTTTTATGACTCGTAAAGTGAATTACGACCCATAAAATGGGTTTCGTCTGATGAAACTTTAGAAATCCCTAATCTTTGATCCTCATGGCACTAACCATCTTCTACGACTCATAAAATCTTCTACGAATCATCTACATGTTTGTAGAATCAACTTCAGAAAATAGCCCCTTACTGAAATTGTTCATGAAACCACCCTATGGACCGTAAAATGATCTACAACCCGTAAAGGAACTTGTATAATAGAAAAAATTAGCAACTTCTGCAATTTTCTCCAAAATCAAGGCCAACCGTAATCCTACAAATATAAACACAAAAACACATAAAACCAACAAACATCGCATTGACAACACATAACATTCCAAGTTTTAAGCATCAGAAGTACTATATTTTGGCATGCATTATATCAACCCCCTCAACATAAAATTGTTGCTTATTCTCAAACGACAGACTCAATCTATATAGATAATACAGTAACGCACATACCTCAACCCAATGACATACATCACATGAGTCTCAAACTCAGACACCCACACCAACTTTTCATAAAAGGATTAGATAGTTGTCTAACAAACTAATGTAAACTGGTGCATGTGATAACATAACTATGATAACAAAAGTATTATCAACAATCTACAATCACTAAACAAGTCTAGTGCTAACACTGCAATGCAAGTACCCTCACAGAAAGAAGCCCCATATTTCACACACAATGATGTTCGCATGCATAACATTGGGACAATGTAAAATCACTTACTCTCATAAAAGATATTCATGCACCCAAATACAATAGGCTTACTCCTATACTCATGATAAAGACCTTCAACTAACTGGACTAGGATCATTTTATGACTTTCTAGGTTTGTAACATAGGCTCATGAGACTTTGGTATGATATATTGGAACATAGTGACCAAAGGCCCTCCTTGACACTACGTTTTAATACACTTTTGCTCTACCAAATTAGTTATTTACACCTTATTCTCCCCTTTTCCTATTTTCAAGCTTTTTAAGGTTCTTTCTTTTCATTTTTAGCTTTTTGCCTTGTTTTTACTCTTCATTTTGCTCTTTAGCTCATAATTAAGGCATCACTTATTTTTCTTGCACCTAGTACATGATTTTTCCTGTTTTCCTCTATGTCAGTAATTCACCCCCTCATTTTTATGTTTCACCTTTACACCAGCCACCCTCAACTTAGGCTTCTGGCCTGTGTTGAGGTGCACAATATCTGTCCTCATAACCAGGGCCACTTTTGGTACCCACCCTTAACTTAGGCCTTTTGCCTTTGTCAAGATGCATAATGTTCAAGGAAAGACCACGACCAATTTCAGGATTTTACAACTAACAAGGATAGGTTATCAAAGAATAGGTATATGTTAGGCTCAAATAGTAGGAACAAGGGATATATCATACCATTTGTTGGTCATGTTAGGCTAAGTGGACTATTAAGAATAATGGCCTAAGATCTTTTTCTAATCCAATTAATCTACAATGTAACTTAGAGTAACAAGGCAAGTTCTGAATTAGCAAAAAACACATGAATCTAGCAAATTAGGCTCACATACACATGGTACTACATACATTATCAGCAAAAGACTCTCACATCATGCTTTTTATCTCAATATATCCTCACTCATCAGAACAAACATTGTCACATACCTAAACATGCATTGTTTCTCTCTAACTACTAATCATAATTTTTGGTGGGTGTCAGCTTTCAAAAAAAACAAAAAAGTATGCTATATACCATAAGTATTGGTCATATGTGCTATACTATCTAAACATCCTAAACATCCTAAACATGCTTGTTCATTAGAAAGTAAATATCCACGGGGGAAAAGAACATATGCAAGAAAACCTAGGGATTAAAAATTGAAGTAGTTATTGACCCAAGCTGCTCAGACTTCACTCAGGCCCGTAACTATCCACAACCATCGAAAAAGATGTGCATTGTCCCCAATGAACAAAATCAAAGCAAAATAACATATAGGAGTCAGAAAACATACTTGGGCGCCTAAGCGCTAGGTGTGGCTGTTGTTTAGCCACCCTTCTCTAGCGGGGTAGTCTTCTCAGCAGTAATGCTTTGTCCTGAAGGATCAGCACCCCTCACTTGCTCTAACTCTCGTGCTCACCGTATCACCACCTCTCGTCTAGATGTCTTTAAGACGAGCTCGAGCTCCTCCTGCTAAGTCATCCCCACCTGAAATGATACAGCATCAGGATCATTGTCTGGCCAGGGTCTCCTCCTGTGGTAAGACTAAACGGGCTCCTTAGGAGCAAAAAGGTTCAACCATTGATACCATAGGTGTAGTCACTGGTAGTGCAACAAGTGCTACAAACGTTGCTTTCATGTCGGCTCGAAGTCGCTGAATCTCCTTCTATAGCGCATTAAGTCTAATGGCCAGGCCGTTCGTAGGCTCTAATGTAGCCTCTCCTTGAAGGTGTCAATGCGAGCATATATGGTAAAAATACAGTCCTAGATAGCAGCGATCCCAAATGCCTGCATACGACCCTTCGAGTCTTAAATAGCCTGGTGGACCCATGGGCTGATCTGATGATCAAGCTAAGACAACTGCAACTTAGCTTGAGATAACCTCTACGCCAGGGCCTGTATAGATGCGGCGGACATATAAATATGCTGAGGGGGTATCCTGTGGTGTTATGGTCCATGGAATAAGGATAGTAGTAGTGGACCCCCTTTCCTCATTTATCTCGAGCTGCAGTGCTCTCTTATCAGTAGTAGTAGTCATGGTGGTAGTAGTCTGTGAACCCTTAGGCGGTGACACAGGGGCAAACATCTTAGGTATAGGTGGAGATTGTGCTTGCTGCAGTGCCACCGACTTCTCTTCAACCTTGATTAGACTGGGATCCCATGTGCGCTGGGCCTCAATCATCTAGTCCAACTAGTGAAAAATCTTCACCGCGACTTTTGATAGAGCTTGTATATCATGCATGAGAATGGGATAGAGGTAGATCTCTTCAGTAAGGCCTCATAAATCTGCTCGGTGATGAGGCAGGCTCAATCACTATCCTAGCTAGCTAAGATGCTAGCAAGTAAAATCGAACACTTCAGCATCAGTGTATTATCAGTAAGTATTGGCCGAAAGCGTGAACGAACAATCGCCCACCTAAACTTGGCAGAAAAATAAGCGAAGCTTTGAAAATAGGATCTGAGTGAGTGGTGACCTATGTAGGTTCTGAACCCTGCTCAACAATATGCCCATCCACCCATCTCATCAAAGTTACTCATCACTCTGGATCTTCCATCGCAAGTGGGCCCCTCATTTGCTGCATCCTGTACTCGAACTATGTGGTAGATCTGGGGGTAGGGAAATCTGGACCAAATCCAGTGGATGATGTCCTCTGATATATCCACCTATCGGCCCCTCAGTCTCATCTCGGTTAGTCTGGGTTCAGTTAGGGGTTTCTTCCCCTTGAGAAGAGTGCTCTGAATAGTGGCTGCAGATGAGGCACAAAATTCCCTCTCCACGGTCGGGGAGTATCATCCAAGTGCATATGTGAGCCACTAAACCCATGCTGAGTCATCATGTCCAGGAGGCCAGGGACACTACTAAGTTTGTCTGAGATTACTCGGGGCTTCTCATAGATTGAGCTGGATGGTTTGCCCCGCTCTGCTGGCTGCATGCCCACCACATATATCTCTTGTATGCCATTGACACACCACCGGCTAGTAAAAGCGTCCGGTGTAGATAGTAATGATTAGGGTGCAACAGAGGACTCTGCCTCTAATTCGTCCTCAGAGACTCCTTTAGAGTTGGACTACTTTCTACATGGAGTCATCCACGGTAAATGTCTGTCATCAGTGACTCCCTCCTCAAACTAGGAAGTTAGAACATTAATAGACTGACTCTTCCTAGCTCTGGTAGCGGCTTTGGTCTGTGGTCGAGCTGCATCTGGGTCTAGGTTGACATCCACCACCTTTAATGAGCCACTTAGTGTAGTGGCCTACTCATCAGCCGAAGGCTTATCTCTGAGCCTCCTCTATAGGGTACCCCATTGTGTTTGGCTTTTAGGGCCAAAGTACCTAAAACATGAACATATATGTACCATCATTAAACACGTAAATCAAAATTTAGGATGCAAAAAATTATCTGAATTAAGTTGCAAAAAGGTTCTACGAAAGCATCTTTACATGTTGTAGTGGATACTACGAGCTGTAAAGAGCTTTCATAAAGTAATGCTTCAATTAAGTTTTTTTACTAGAAAGGTCTATGAGACCAGGGACGACTCTAAAGTGGTTTACGAGTCATAGTCTGGATCGTAGAGATTTCTAGTGAGTACATCAATTCCAGGCAAGGATCTACGGGACCCATTTATTACTCATAAATTGATGTACGACTCGTAGAAGGCTTGTTCTAATGGATACATAGAAACATCAGGTTTCTGAATCTTGTATGAGGGGTAATTACGACTTATGGAATAATCTATAGGCTGTAAAGGCCAGTCATGGACAAGAAAACTCAGTCACCTGAATTTCTGATCCCATCACACAGACCCCAAATGACCTTTTTCGACAAACACATTACCAGCACCGAAGCAAAAACACACATACCCACATGATTTCCATATCACAACCAATACCCCCAATAGTTTCAACATATATACCCCATCGAAAGTGATTAAGCATGATATACCCTAAAATTTTGACTACCTATGCTCAATTTCAACAAGATTATGCACCCATGTCATCACCCACCAATTCACATGCAAAATCAATTAATCATACATGGTGGTTGAATGAATAGGCACAAACAACCATTTAGCACATCAAATTAAGGCAATGATACCCAATTCAAGATTAAAACCATTATTCAAACATGGGCAACCTAATTTCACATAACACGAATTAAGTTTAAACACGTATTTTATGTCTAAACACCATTCCCAACATAATTTCCAATTCAATCATCCAAAACAAGGCAGCTTAGGGATTTTAACTCAATCGATAACTTACCAAAATTTGTGATTAAAGTGAAGAAGATGAAGGAGCTGACTAGGAATCCTAGGCTGCCAAAACTCACTGAAAAATGGTGTACGACTACTGTTAGTGGTCAGATTCACTAGGGGGAGGGGTTGGTTGGGTTAATTTTGTAATTTAGGTTAAGAGTGTGGTCAAAGTAATTTGACCCCATTATTTATACCTTGATCGGGTCAACTGAAAATTTACTGAGCCTGGACTCTACCAAACCCCAATTACAGGCTATAGATTTTGTGGCCCGTAAACCATGGCTTCATAGAACATCTAAACCCTAGATTTCAAGACTAGTTTTCACGGACCAATTTATGAGTCATAAAGTGCTTTATGGCTCATAGTTTTTGTCTAGAGACCTCAACACTTAGCAAAACTTTTAGGAAACTTACCTAGGGTCCACGAGCCCTATTCACGACCTGTAATTTGATCTACAGATTGTAAAGTTGTCTCCTAGTCTGGAGTGCATAATTTTTTTGCTCACTAGAAATCTCTATGAGATAGGGTACGGGTCATAAAGTATTTTACGGCCTGTAGACCTAGTCGTAGAGACACATCTTGATGTTCTTCTCAACCAAAATAGTTGATTTAGTCTTTTACTTGCATACTCTTCATAGTACATATTGTTACCTTATATAAAAGAAGCCCAATATCCAAAATTACAATCAAAGTACAAGAAAACATACCTATGAATCCAAAAACTAAAAATAAATCTATAACTATACTATTACATCAAAAACCTTGGGTTGTCTCCCAAGTAGCGCCTGATTTATTATCGCGACATGACTTAGACAAATTGGTTAATCATACTTCACCAATTTCCAAAACATTATTCTTAAAATCATCTAGACGCATCATGGACTGGCAGATATTGAAGATAACTTCATCATCATTCAATCTAAACCTAAGGTGACCATCTTCCATGTCCACTAGTGCTCGCCCAGTTGCCAAGAACAGTCTTCCGAAGATGATTGGGATGTTGAAGTCTACTTCACAATCTAGGATCACAAAGTCTACAAGGAATATAAACTTTTCAACTTTAACCAGCACATCGTACAGTGTCCCCATAGGCTTCTTCACCATGCGATTTACCATTAACAACCAACCGCTCATTGGAGTAGGGGATCCCAATTCAAGCTTCTTGTAGACTACAAGGGGCATCAGATTAATGCTGACACCTAGCTCACATAGTGCCCTTGCGAACTCCATATCTCCAATGGTTCATTATATGGTAAAAGCACCGGGATCTTCTCGCTTCTAAACCAAGGACCTCGTAGTAATGGCACTGCAATATTGAAGCTCTTGGGAGAGATTTTGACTCACAGTGCACTTTTTAGTGATCAAGTCCTTCATGCACTTAGCATACCATGGGATCTTCTCCAATGCCTCAATGAGCGAGATATTGATAGAGAGTCATTTCAGCATGGAGAGAAAGTGCTTGAATTTGCCTTCTTCCTCACTCTTTTTGCTTCTATGAGGGAAAGGAGATGGAGTCCTAGGAATGGACTTCAACTTCTATGGTACATCAGTAGCTTCACTAACCCCATCCTTACTACAATCCTCTCCTATCTCCACATCTTTGTCCATATCCATCTCCTCTTGAACATCTTCCTCATCAACTGGCATGGGAGGATCAATGGTTCTCTCCCCCCCCCCTCTTACCAAGTAGTGACCGCCATACACTGCCTTTTATTTTTAGGATTCTGAACTATTTTGCTAGGTAGTGTACCCCTTTAACGTTGATTAAGTTGAGTTGACACTTTACCAAACTATTCAAGCTATTTGATAGCCAAAGAGTGGGAGTCTATTTTCTGATATATACTTGAAATCTCTTATTTCATGCCCCCTCAGAGTCTTATCTTGTGTCTCAGCATTCTTTAACAGGTGGGCAAAAATTTACTCAATTTTGGACCTACTTGCACCTGCATCACGATTATATGGTGGCACATAAGGACCATTTTTGAAGCCTTCTCTGCGACCCAATCTACATATCTCTCTAGACCCCTGTTTCTATCATAGTAACCTCCATGATTGTCCTTACAAGCTCCATCTCTATTGAAGTTCTGACCTTGGTTTCCTTGACCTTGGCGCTAATAGTCCTGATTGGACCCTTGGGCATTGGTCTGAAAATCCCCCATCTGATCAACGACAAAACATAAGTCATCATCACAATATGGCTTATCATACATGGGTGCACGTGGAGGTTGATGAACATCTCATTCACTCCCTCTTGGTTCTGTTTCATCATTACCTCTATACCCATGCGAATCGAGGCAAGCTGCTACATGATTTCTTCATCATTCTTTGCTTGCTCTGAACCAACACTAATAGCTCATGAACTTTTGATAGATACTCTATCTCTCTTCCCCATACACAATTAGTCTTGACCACTCTTTCCATTCGCTCTGCGATCCTTGCAAATGGTTGATCCAAGAATATGTACTCCGTGACAGTGTCAGCGTAGGCCTGACTATTATCATCAATGGAACGATAGAGGATCTCCACCTAGTCATCATCAACTATTTTATGGTCAGGGATGCTCCTCAGACATTTGCGGAACTGCTTCTAAGTAGTGCTAATTGAATCTCCAGGAAGTTTCTCAAAGTTGTTGATTTGGTATTTCAACGTGAGCTTCTTTGGTCTAGGGAAGTACCTCTCTAAAAAGTCCTTCTGCAAGTTTTCCTAACTGGTGATCGATCTCTATAGGAGCTTAGATAGTCATAATGTTGTATTACCTATAAGAGACAATGGAAAGACATGAAGTCCACAACATCCATAGACAGATTTTGTGTTCCCATCGTACTCTTACAGATAAATGCCACATTGTGTAGATGGTTATGAGGACCCTCTGATGGTAAGCCCACAAATAGCCCACGGTTCTGCAGCATCTGAAGTGACCCACTCGAGACTGTGAACTTTGTGTCTGCTAGTAGTGGTGGCAACACAATAGCTCCAATCACCTCTATAGCTATAGGATTTAGCCTGTATTGATCCCACTAGTAAGCATTGGCATTGAAATCCTAAGGTTGTGGATCAATGTCCTCTAGAGGAGGTGGTTTCTCATTCTCAGCATCTTCGTTATTATTCCTATTTTCAGAGTTGCATTGGCCATGTTATTGGTATTGTCTTGGGCCATTCTCCTCAACGTTATATGGATATCTAGTCAACTAGAGTTAAGGGATTGCCTTGACTCCAGGTGTTGGGCATATACTACACTTACACCCTGAAAAAGAACAAAAAAAACAAAAAAAAGTAAAAAATAAGGAACTAAGGATTAACACTTGAATTACTTATGAATTTACTAAGTTTACCTGTATTCCCTAGCAATGGATCCAAAATCTTGATGTCATCTAAGTTATACCTCCTTCTTAGAAGTTAAGTGATCGTTATCAAGAAATAGAACCTAAAAAAGTTTAGGGTCAAACCCACAGGGAATACATAAACTCAAGAGAATTCATTGATTGTAATTTGAATGGTTAACCAACATACTTCTCCAAAGGGGGGGTTGTGCAATAATCAATATGAAATATAACTAAACTATCACAAGAGAGAAGTCAATATGGAGAGAAACTAGGGTATTGTCTTCCCCATAATTCCCCAACTCAGTATCAGCGGATAACCAAATTCTTGTCTAGTGTATAGCATGCAGGACGGTAAGTTATGTTCAGCAAGCTCTTTGGTGAAAGGTGAGATGTAAATTTCGATGTGACTTGGCCTATCTCCATAGTGTGCATTGACTATTGTTACCTTTTAGTCCCAGTACAACTTCCCCTTGGCCTAGTTTGACTGATTAGACGGGAACACATCAATCGAATCCTGTTAATTAATATTTTTTCCTATTCAATACTACCTTATTCCAGTCAGTAACACTAGGCAGGTTCTAATGTTGGCCACCACTAAAAAACATGCAAAATGAAGGGAGTTAATTATACATGCATATACACCTTCCAAGAATTATGAACTATACGGTTTTACTTTGTTAGTTCTTCATGGTTCCCATAACCCTGGTTATGGATTTAGCTACTCATTCTTTGTCTAGATGCAAGAATTATGGATAGAGAAAACAGAATTGAACACTTACACAATAGAATTAGAGCAAGCAAATCCAACTTTAATAAGAATCAGAAGCTTAAAGATGAAATTGCAATACAAGTGTTCTCAAAGACTCTCCAATATGATCTCACAATTTCCCTCTCAAAATACTGCGTTCTTTGAGTATTAGGCAAAAACTTGTGAAAAATAACCTAAAAAATCCATTTATAATAAGTAAAATACAAGTCCTAAACGAAATAGGAGAACTGGTCGACACGCTATATGAAAGAGGTTTACGAGCCGTATTGCATTCCATGGCCCATAATCAGGGTCTCGTACTTAGCAGCTGAAAATTTGGACTTCAACTCTACGACACCCCTCTATGACTCGTAAAGTGGTTTACAACCCATAAAAGGGTTTCGTCTGATGAAACTTCAGAAAGTCGCAATCTCTGATCCTCAGGGCACGAACCATCTTGTATAACTCATAAAACCTTCTTCAGCTCGTCTGCTTGTTCAGGGAGTCAACTTCAAAAAATAGCCCCTCACTAGAATTATTCACGAAGCCACCCTACGGCCTATAAAATGATCTACGGCCCATAAAGGGTCTCGTATAACAGTAAAATTCAGAACCTTCTGTCATTTTCCCCAAAATGAAATTGAAAATGTAATCTTGCAATATAAACATAAAAAATCAATGAAACAACCCTAAAAAGTGCCTGAAAATGTGCCTCGAAAGTGCTCATAATCATAATTTTCATATATTCAAAAATTCATGCACGACATCAAATATTCGAGTTCATATTCTTGATCGGGGTTAAAATTGAGCTGGAAATAATTCTAACCCTAATTTTAGAGCAACTATATCAAAATTTGAAATTCCTATAATGCAAATTCCAGAGAGCTCTCCGCACCCCTGGCACGATGTGGCTAGGGCACGGAGATGTTTATTTTTGTTACCAGTTATTTTATCGCGGTCTAAGACTTTGAAGTCTTGGTCCTAAGTATTCTGATGCATAAAAACACATATACTTAGCTATATTTCAACACCATATCATACAAGACATTCCCCAAAACCTTTTCAAACACTTAGATAAATATTTCACTGAAATTCAAGTGTCCAAACTCATTTCCGGATTCAAGAAATTCAATTAAGCTTCAATTCCTCATCTCAATCTTCATCAAGGAATTCTCCAAAGTTGAGGTATGTGGGTTTCAACCATTGGGTCGTTTCACCAATGGTGCCCAAGCTTCCTTTTTACATAAACTACATGCTTCTAAGTTGATTTATTTGTGTCTTCTTATTATGAATTTGACTGTCAACTATGTTGGTGTTTTATAAAAATGTGACTGTTTAAGCATATTTTGAGCTAAGAATCTAGGTCTATTTTAAGATTTGATGAGGTATTTCAATGTATGTTGCAAGGTGGTATTACCAAGTATTGGTAGGTTGATTTACTTCAAGTTTTTTTGTATGATTTCACTCTTGAATTGTATGATTGTACACTACTATTACACACCCACTAAGTGTTTGATAAAATGTCCAGGTTAGGATTCTTGAGTTATTAATGATCTATTGCATGACCCATGACTTGAATGACATTGTAACGATAAAAGAAAGGTATATATGTGTTGAATTCATGGAAAGTAGCTATAGTGTTCCGAGTGACCATACAATAGATGAGGGGTATGTACCTCATCCACCTTTCGGGTGGTGGAAATCCCGTACAACCATAGATGAGGGGTATATACCTCATCCATCTTGTCAGGTCATGGCAATCCCGTACTACAAAAGATGAGGGGTAGATACCTCATCCACCTTCCAAGAGGGTGGCATGCCTTGCATTATAAGTATTAAGTTGCTTGGTCTATGATGATAGAATCTTCCTACATACGTAATATGTTCTATATAAGCATGTTTTACTTCAAGCATTATTCATGCGTGCCATGTTGATAATACATTATCTCTTTCTCATGATTATGCATTTTGATTATGTTTCCTATCTCTAGTTGAATTGCATCCTGTCTACTTAGTACATTCAAATTGTACTAATGCAAACTTTATGCCTATATGACACTACCATGTAGGAACCGGAGCTCCACTTGATCATCCATCTCCTCCACATGGCTGGTACGACTTCTCTCAAAGCAAATTGGCAAGTCCTCAACTCCGAGGACATACTTCTCTTGATTTATGCTATTTATTGACTCTTCATATGTTTGAAACTTATGTCTATGAGGGTGATCCTGGACGTTGTCTTGGCCCCCACTCCTATCTATGTTCTAAAGGTGTTGTTGGAACCTTATGATAAGTTAATGCCATACTATTGGCTTGTGACATTTCTATGGTATCAAAGATGTCCCTTAGCCCCATATTTCCCCTTTTTCTATCTATTGTTGTTACTTCATTGCTTCTACGGCCAAGGATGTGTAATGATATGCTAAGAGGCTTGTTTGGGGTCCCTTCGTGTTGCCCATTTGCCGTGTCACGACTAGACCCTAGGCATGGGTCAAGACAAACTTAGTATTAGAGCACTAGGTTGTTAATGGTCCTCGGCATCAAACATATGCGTTGATTAGAGTCTTGTTCATGGTTATGTCGTGTACCACAACTATGAGCATGAGGCTATAAGGCATTTAAGAAAATGTTTCCCTTCTTCTTGTTCTATGTCGTGCTATAGAAGTTAAGTAAGGTTTCCCCTCGAATAAATGTTTTTTTCTATGCTAGATCATGCCTAACAGAAGAGGTTTAAGATCTTGCATTCTCGAAGAACAACCGACTCTTGAAGAGCTTTGGGATGCTCTCACCTTGCTAGCTCAAGCCATGGCTAATCAAGTCAACTAATGGAGCCAAAGGCCCTCATACTCCTACTCCGGTATCTAAGTTAATGGATTTCATGAATATTAATCCACCGCAGTTCCATGGGTCTAAAGTAGATGAAGACCCTCAAGAATTTATTGATGAGGTGTACAAAGTGTTGGCTATTGTGGGTGTTAGGTCGGAGGAGAAGACGCAGTTAGCGGTAGACCAACTCAAGGGGATGGCCCAAATGTAGTATACTCAATGGAAGGAGGTGTAGGAAAACAACAATGTGATTCTATGGGAGGAGCTTAAGGTGGCATTTCTCAATTGGTTCTTATCTCCTCAGCTTAGGTTGGAAAAAATAATGGCGTTCATGAAATTGAAGTAAAATTCTATGAATTTGAGGTAGTATGTCCTCAAGTTCAACCAACTCTCTCAATATGCTCCACACTTGGTTGCCGACCCGAGGTTTACAATGAACAAATTTGTGATGGGTGTATCCATTTTGGTTAATGAGGAGTGTCGTACCACTATATTGATTAGTTACATGAACATATCCCATCTTATGACCTATGCCAAACAATTGGAGGGGGAGAAGTTGAGGAAGAGGAGAGGTAATGAGGCCAAGAGGGCCAATTTTGATGGTAGTTTGTAAAGTCCCAATGATGGCCGGTTTCATCAAGGCCAAGGGTCTTCTCATGCTCCTAATAGAAGGTTTGCCAATAAGTATCCAATGGCCCAAGGTGATGGTACTGTGGTGCCTAATGCTATGAGTCCAAAATGTGGTAAGGGTCATGGTGGCCCATACTTGTTTCAGTTGTGGAGAATTAGTCCACAAGATGATTGATTGCCCAACAAGTGTAAGGATGTTCATCCACAAGGCCGGGGTGCAAATGTGGTTCCTTTGGGGAGGGGAGGCCAACAAGGTGCTGCCCCAAGGTACAATCAATTCTATGCTCTTCATGGGAGACAATGGGTAGATGAGGTGCCCGATATCGTCACTAGTATGTTAAAAGTCTTTGATTTTAATGTGTACGCATTGAGAGACCCGAGTGCCACTCTTTATTTTGTTACTTCTTTTATTGCCAAAAGTTTCATGTTGAACCCGAATTGTTGTGTGAGTCTTATGAGGTATCTACTCCCATTGGTACATCTATTGTTTCTAGGAAGGTCTATAGAAATTGTCCAATTTGCATTGTGCACAAAATATTGCCTTGTGATCTTGTTGAGTTAGATATGGTGGATTTCGAGGTCATTCTTGGGATGGATTGGTTGCATGTATATTATGGCTCTATTGATTGTAGAACCCGTAGGGTCAAATTCCAATTCCCAAATGAACCCATCCTTGCGTGGTAGAGTCATGATGTGGTGGTCAAGGGTAGGATTATCTCTTGCATTAAAGCCCAAAAGTTGATCTCTAAAGGGTGTCTCTATCATCTTGTGAGGGTTAGGGATGTTGAGTCCAAAGTCCTTCCTATAGAGTCAGGTCTGGTGGTAAATAAGTTTCTTGATGTATTTCTTAATGACCTTCCCGGTGTTCCTCCTGAAAGGGAAATAGACTTTGGTATGGACCACCTTCCTAATACTCAACCTATTTCTATTCTCCCTTACCGTATAGCCTCGATGGAGTTAAATAAGTTGAAGGAGCAATTGAGTGACTTGCTGGAGAAGGGTTTTATTAGGCCTAGAAAATCACCTTCGGGTGCATCGATGTTGTTTGTGAAGAGTAAAGATAGGTCTCTTAGAATGTGCATTGACTACTGACAACTTAATAGAGTCACCATAAAGAATAAGTATCCTACAATTAATGATCTATTTGACCAACTTCAAGGGGATAGTCACTTCTCTAAGATTAATCTTCAGTCCAGGTATCATCAAGTGAAGGTGAGGGAGTGTGATATTCCCAAGATGGCCTTCCGGACGTGGTATGGGCATTATGAATTTTTGGTCATGTCTTTTGGGTTGACTAATGCATCGGCTATCTTCATGGATCTTATGAATAGGGTCTTTAAACCTTACCTTGATTTTTTTGTGGTGGTTTTCATTGATGATATTTTGATCTATTCTCATAGTGAGGAGGAGCATTTGAGCCAGTTGAGGGTAGTACGACAAAGATTGACGAAAGAGAAGTTGTATGCTAAGTATGAGAAATGTGAATTTTGGTTGAAAGAGGTTGCATTTCTAGGTCTTGTGGTGTCAGGTGCTGGTATTACATTTGATCCTTAAAACACGAAGGTGATTAGAAATTGGCCTAGACCTTTGACCCCATCGAATCTCAGGAAATTCTTGGGCTTTGCGAGTTACTACTGGATGTGTGAGAATGGGTTCTCTTGTATTGATTCTCCCACGATTAAGTTGACCCAAAAGAAGGATAAATTTGTGTGCACCAATGAGTGTGAAAAGAGTTTCCAAACATTAAAGGATAAGCTTGTCTCCGCACCTATCTTGTCTCTATCGGAAGGGTTGGAGGGGTTTGTTCTGTATTGTGATGCCTCACAAATTGGTTTGGGTTGTGTTTTGATGCAAAATGGTAAGGTGATAGTCTATGCTTCTAGACAACTCAAGGTACAAAAAAAGTATTATCCAACTCATGATTTTGGATTGGCCATCGTGGTAGTTTCTTTGAAAAATTGTCATCATTTGTATGAAATGCATGTTGATGTGTTCACTGATCATAAGAGCCTAAAATATATGTTCACTCAAAAAGACCTCAACTAGAGACAACAAAGGTGGTTAGAGCTTCTTAAGAACTAAATATGAGTGTACATTATCACCGCGGTAAGGCAAATGTTGTAGTCGATGCTTTGAGTAGGGTGTTTGTGGATAGCATAGCTCATTTTGATGATGGGGGCAAAGAGGTGGATGGAGAGGTTCATCGGTTGGCTAGATTAAGAGTTTGGTTGGAAGAGGTTGATAATGGTGGTACTATGGTTGTATATGGCTCTAAATTTTCTTTGGTTGATGAGGTAGAAGCAAAGCAAGATCTTGATTAGTCCTTGTTAGAATTGAAGGCCTTGGTGAGAGACGGCAAGGTGGAGGTTTTCTCCCAAGGGGGAGATGGTGCCACTAGGTACCAAGGTAGGTTGTGTGTGCCTAGTGTGGATGACTTGAGAAAGACGATTCATGATGAGGCTCATACTCTTATACTATTCACCCTGGTTCTACCAAGACGTATGGAGATTTGAGGGATGTGTTTTGGTGGGGAGGCATGAAGAAAGACTTTGCCAAATTGGTATGCGATTATCATAGTTGCCAACAAGCTAAACTCGAACACCAAAAGTCGAGTGGCCTAACCCAATATATAGAGATTTCTACTTGGAAGTGGTAGGAAATTAACATTGATTTTGTGTTTAGGTTGCCTAAGACTAGAAAGGGTTTTGATTTTATTTGGGTTGTGGTTGATAGAATGACAAAGTCGACTCATTTCCTACTGGTTAAGACTGCTTATGGGGCGGAAGACTACGCTAAATTGTACATTCATGAGTTGGTTAGATTGCATAGGGTTCCCTTGTCTATCATACTAGATCATGGTGCTCAATTCACTTCACTTTTTTGGAGGTCCTCCCAAAGAGGTCTTGGTACCAAGGTTAAGCTTAATACGGCCTTTCACCCTCAAACGGATAGCCAAGCCGAAAGAACTATCCAAACTCTTGAGGATATTCTTAGATCTTGTATTTTGGAGTTTAAGGGTAGTTGGGATGATCATCTTTTATTGATTGAGTTTGCTTATAATAAAAGCTATCATTCTAGCATTGGTATGGCTCCTTTTGAGGCCCTCTATAGTAGGCATCGTAGGTCACTGGTTGGGTGGTTTGAAGTGGGAGAAATGGCTTTGTTGGGTCCGAATCTGGTCATGGAGGCTATGGAGAAGGAAAGATTGATTAAGGAATGGTTGAAAATAGCCCAAAGTCTTCAACAGTCCTATTTTTATTAGAGAATGAGGGATCTTGAATTCAAGGTTGGTGGTTGTCTATTTGAAGGTATCACCCATGAAGGGTGTGGTTCATTTTTGTAAAAAGGGTAAATTGAGTCCAAGATATACGGCATTCCCATACTACCATAGATGTCGGGTGGTAGCAGTCCCATACTCTATAAGGACCCACAAAGCTTGGACTCTATTTACCCTTGTGAACCACACCTTTCATGGGTAAGGCCTTCAAATAGACCCAATCACCAACCTTAAATTCAAGATCCCTTCTCCTCACATCGGCATAGGACTTCTGACGACCTTGGGCTGATTTCAATCTTTACCTTATCAACCTTACCTTCTCCATGGCCTTCATGACCAGATCCGAACCCAACAAAGCCATTTTCACTACCTCAAACCATCCAACCGGGGACCTATGATGTCTACCATATAGATCCTCAAAATGATCCATACCAATGCTAGAATGGTAGCTATTGTTGTGAGCAATTCAATAAGTGGAAGATGATCATCCCAACTACCTTTAAAATAAAAAAACACAAGCCCTAAGCATATCCATTAGAGTTTGGATAGTTCTTTCGGCTTGGCCATCCGTTTGAGGGTGAAAGGCCGTACTAAGCTTTACCTTGGTACCAAGACCTCTTTGGAAGGACCTCCAAAAGTGAGAAGTGAATTGACCACTATAATTAGATATGATAGACAAGGAAACCCCATGCAATCTAACTAATTAATGAATGTACAACTTAGCATAATCTTCGGTACCATTGGTA
Organism: Solanum clarkiae; assembly: GCA_011800125.2. NCBI lineage: Eukaryota > Viridiplantae > Streptophyta > Magnoliopsida > Solanales > Solanaceae > Solanum > Solanum clarkiae. Next base: position 27,220 of record JAABOM020026237.1, read on the forward strand.
GATTTGACCAGTAGAAAATGAGTCGTCTTTGTCATTCTATCAACCACAACCCAAATTGAGTCAAAATGCTTCTAATCTTAGGCAACCCAACCAAAAAATCCAAGTTAATTTTCTCCAACTTCCAAGTAGGAATATCTATATCTTGGGCAAGGCCACCCGACATTTGATGTTCGGCTTTGACTTTTTGGCAATTGTGGCAACCGGATATAAACTTAGCAATATCTCCCTTCATGCCACCCTACCAAAACACTTCCCTCAAATCTCTATACATTTTGGTAGAACCGGGGTGAATAGAATAGGAAGAATTATGAGCCTCATCTACAATCATCTCTCTCAAGTTATCAACATATGGCATACAGAAAATTCATTGTACCTAAGGGCACCATCTCACCCATGGGAGAAAACCTCCAACACTCTCACCAAGGACTTCAATTCTAACAAGGCGGGGTCAAGATCTTGCTTTGCCTTCACCTTCCCAATCAATGAAGATTTAGAATCATCCACCACCATTACTCCACCATTATCAACCTTCTCCAACCTAACTCCCAATCTAGCCAACTGATGTAGCTCTCTAGGCACCTCTACGCCCCCATCATCAACATGTGCTAGACTATCCATAGACACCCTACTCCAAGCATCGGCCATAATATTAGCCTTACCGAGATGATAATGCACACTCATATCATAATCCTGAAGAAGCTCTAACCACTTTCGTTGTTTTAAGTTGAGGTGTTTTTAGGTGAACATATATTGGAGACTCTAATGATCGGCAAGCATATAAATATGCACTCCATACAAGTAATGAAGCCAAAGTATTAGAGCAAATACCATGACGGCCAACTAATTATCATGGGTAGGATAATTCTTTTCATGCACCTTAAGTTGTCTAAAGGAATAACCTATCACTTTACCATTTTTCATCAAAATAAAACCCAAATTGATTTGTGAGGCATCACAACACACAACAAACCCTTCCAACCCTTATGGTAGAGATAACATAGCGGCCGATACAAGCTTATCTATCAAAGTTTGGAAACTCTTTTCACACTCATCGGTCCACACAAGTTTTGTCTTTTTTTTAGCCAACTTAGTCATGGGAGAAGCAATAGAAGAGAACCCATTCATAAACCTCTGGTAGTAACCCGCTAAGCCGAAGAAACTTCTAATTCTGATAGAGTAAAAGGACTAGGCCAATTTCTAATTACCTTCATCTTCTTAGGATCCACCTTAATACCATCACCCGACACTGCATGACCTTGAAAGGCAACCTCTTTCAACTAAAATAAACATTTCTCATATTTAGCATACAACTTCTCTTCCTTCAAGATTGTAACACCACCCTCAAGTGGTCCACATGCTCCTCTTCATTATGGGAATAGATCAAGATATCATTAATAAAACCCACCACTGACAAATCAAGGTAGGGTTTAAAGATCCTACTCATGGGATCCATGAAGATAGCCGGTGCATTGGTCAACCCACAAGACATAACCACAAACCCATAGTGCATATACCTAGTCCAGAAGGCCATCTTGGGAATGTCACACTCCCTCAGTTTTACTTGGTGATACTCCGACCGAAGATCAATCTTAGAGAGCTGACTAGCCCCTTGAAGTTTGTCAAAAAGATCATCAATCCTTCATAGAGGGTACATATTCTTGATAGTGACTCTATTAAGTTGCCGATAGTCAATGCCCATTTTAAGAGAACCATCCTTCTTCTTCACAAACAACACCGGCGCACCCTAAGGTGATTGGCTAGGCCTAATAAATCCTTCTCTAATAAATCCCACAATTGTTCTTTCAAGTTTTTTAACTTCGTCGAGACCATATAGTAAGGGGGAATAGAAATGGGTTAGTATCGTGAAGGAGGTCAATGCCGAAATCAATTTCCCTTTCGACAGGAACACCGGGAAGCTCATTAGGAAAGACATTAAGGAAATTATTAACCACTGGAACAGACTCTATGGGATGGACTTTGGACTCAATATCCCTAACCCTCACAAGATGATAGAGACACCCCTTAGAAATCAACTTTTGGACTTTAATGCAAGAAATGAATCTACCCTTGACCACCCATTATGACTCTCCGACTCAAGAATGGGTTCTTTAGGGAATTGGATTTTGACTCTATGTGTTTAAAATCAATAGAGGCATAATATGCATGCAACCAATCTATCCCAAGAATGACATCAAAGTCCACCATATCCAACTCAACAAATCACAAGGAAATATTTTATGCAAAATAAAAATGGGACAATTTCTATAGAACCTTCTGGCAACAATGGACACATCAATGGGAGTAGACACCTCATAAGGTGCACACAACAATTCGGGTTCAATACGAAAATTTTTGGCAACAAAAGGAGTAATAAAAAAATGAGTGGCACCCAGGTCTATCAATGCATACACATCACTATCAAAGACTTTTAATATACCAGCTACAACATCGGGCACCTCATCAACTCCTTGCCTCCCTTGAAGAGCATAGAACAGATTGTGCCTTCGAGCACCACCTTGTCGACCTCCTCTTCCAAAGGAACCACATATGCATGACGGCCTTATGGATGACCATCTTTACCCTTATGTTGAGCATGTGTACAATCAATCACCTTATGACCCACTTCACAATATCCATAACAAGCATTGGTATCCTTCAAACATGGGCCATCATAGCCTCTACCACAGCTTGGGCACCTAGCATTAGGCACCACACCACTACCACCTTGGATCCTTGGGTTGTCATTGGCAAACGTTCTAGTAGGAGCACTAGAAAACCCTTGGCCTTTATGAAACCGTCCACCCTTAGGACTTTAGAATCACCCTCAAAACGGGCCTTCTTGGCCTTATTACCTCTTCTCTTTCGCAACTTTTTCCCTCCAATTATTCGGTATAAGTCATGAGGCGGAACAATTCCATTTCACCTATCAACATGATGACATGACTTTCTTCATTCACCAAATTGGATATACCAATCATAAATTTGTTCATCCCTAGACCTTGGCTCGGCCACCAATTGCGGAGCTTATTTAGAGAGTTGGTTGAACTTGAGGGCATACTCCCTCGCACTCATGGACCCTTGCTTTAAATTCATGAAATCCGTTATTTTGGCCTTCTTTAGCTTAAGAGGGAAGAACCAATTGAGAAAAGCCGCCTTAAACTCCTCCTAAAGGATCACATTACTCTTTCCTTTCCACTCCTTTCATTGAGTAGATCATATTTGAGCCACCCTGCTGAGTTGATGAGCAGCCACCTCCGCTTTCTCCTCCGATCTAATGCCCATAATAGACAACACTTTGTATACCTCATCAATAAATTCTTGAGGATATTCATCAACTTTAGACCAATGGAACTCCGGTGGGTTCATCCTCATGAAAACCCTTACCCTAGAGGCTAGAGAAGGAGCATGAGGGGCTTGGGACCCTTGGTTGATTTGATTAGTCACAGCTTGAGCTAGCATGGTAATAGAATCCCGAAACTGTTCATGAGCCGGTTGTTGCTCGGGTTTACGAGCTCTTCTTCCTCTTGGGACGGGCATGACTTAGCATAGCAAAGAACATAAGTTAGGGGAAATCCTTACCTTAACTCTATACTATGACATAGATCAAGAAGAAGGGAAACATTTCCTGAAACACCTCATAGCCTCTTACTCATGGTTGTGGTGTTACTCATAGTTGTGGTGCACATCACAACCATGAATAAGACTCTAATCGATGTGGTGTATTGGATGTCGAGGACTATTAACAACCTAGTCCTCAAATACAAAGTTTATCACAACCCAAGCTTAGGGCCTAGACATGACATGGAGAATAGGAACCCAAAGGGACCCAAAACAAGCCTCTTAGCATATCATTTACACATCCTTGGTCGGGGAAGCAAAGTAAACAATAAATAAAGAGTATAAACAAGGATAAAGGGACTAACGGAAGTCTTTCATAGCATAAATCATCAAAAGAGTCAAAGCTCAAAGCATAATTGCATAACTTATCCGACAACACCTCTAACATAGATTGGGCGGGGACCAAGATAACTTTCTGGGTTCAGCCTCATAGTCATAAGCATTTAAACAAAGAAAAGAGTCTTTACATAACATAGGATCAATGGTTATTGATCTCGGAGTTAAGGACTTACCAATCTTGCTTCAAGGGATAGTACTAGCCACGTGGAGGAGGACGATGATCAAGTGGAGCTCTGGTTCCTATATGATAATATCCTTTAGGCGTAGAGTATGCGTTAGTACATTTGAATGTACCAAGTATGTAGGATGCAACGCAACAAGAGATAAGCAACATTGTCAAATTGCATATATATAGGCAATAGGGAATGCTATAAAATTATGGTATGAATGATCAATGCTAAAAGTAAAACATGCTTGTGTAGAACATATTACATTTGTAGGAAGAGACCAACATCTTAGACCAAGCAACTAGTACTTGGAATCCAAGGCCTACCACCTTGGAAGGCCAAATTTTGCACAAAAATAATTTATTCAACGTATAAGGCATTCTACAACATGAAAAACTATGTAACTCCCAAACGAATGACCAGGCGACTGAGCTATTAGTGCCAGCAGGTCCTAAATAGCCTAGGGTCGATATAGGATTGCTCTAACAGTAGAAATGAGACATTATAAGTAAAATGACCCAAGAGTCATTACAACATCCACTACTAAAAGAACTTTCGTTCGCATAAGTAAGGACAATCCCAGTTTCAAACATGAAAAATGAGGATGTTGTGATCGCGTTCTCCACCAGGCACACAGGCACCCCACGAAACGAACAACACCTAGATAGAACTCTGTCTTAGAAAAACCCCCAAACTTGCTTTAGGAACCTCAAAAGCTCTTCCAAATCCTTCTTTCTCCCTATATTCCGCCCAACTATACTTGAAATCGCCAGAACAACCCGAGAACCAAAACCACACCGAAACTACCGAGTTGAGGAATGTAGAACCCTAGAAGGAAATACCTACCTTAACTCTAAAACTCAACATCTGTGGCTATTAGAAGCATCTTGTTGATCATTATCTATTCTGAACAATCCCAACATGGTCTGAACCTCATCCATAAAACCACACATTACCAACTTCTGAACAATCATATGCAACCTCTAAATATTAGAGAATCACAATGATCGACATGAATAATCTGACTTAGAGAAAAACCTAAAATCATGCTTGTTCCTCAGAAATTATTTTACTCAGGATGACACACTACTTCCTAAACTAACCAACACATCCTCATATTTAAGCAACCCACTGACAACCGAGTTGCACCAAACTCCGCTCAAGTAACCTCTTGTCATTCAAGAGTCTTCCAAGAACTGACACTATGGGCCCTTAAGCTAAGCCTCCATTGAAAATCAATTTAACCATTCCAATCTAAGATATACTAAGCATGCAAACAACACAAACATACAACAACTTCTCAGAGGTGACACCACAACACAGACTCCACTAAACTAACTTTGCATCTACCAAACATTAAAAAAACAGTAATTTTGAGCTGAGACATCTCCTTTTGATGCTAATTCCTGTACTGCAATCCGAGTACCAGGTCAAAAGGCAGTGACGGGCTTCGTCAAATAGGTAGTAATGGACTAACAATGCTAACTCTAATCAACTAACACTACAACAAATGAACATTCCAAACAGAGATTCCATAGGACAATCACAAGCTTAAATGCTCTAGGACTTACTTTGACCCTATTCTGAAGATGAATCATTTAAGCAACTCATCCCTCCAACTGACTCGCAACTAAAAGCCTAATACAAATTCAGGACCTTCAATCCTAACTCTAACTCACTATCCATTACATGATAGGCAACCAATTCTAAATTTCAAAACCAAGGGAATAATATGAAGCTAGGATAACCTTTAAGTCCATTAGGACCTACTATACAACTAAAAGGCCACACCTACGAAAAATACATACCAAACCATATCATCCACTTCTAAAAGGAACCTTTACTAAGTAGGGTATATTTACAAAAATTCGCATAGGATAACCACCAGAACCATACATGAGCCACGATAGGGCCTAAGTACTCGAGTCATCGAATTCATGAAAGTAGTGTGAACATTAATAAGCCCAAAAGAGATTATCAAAAATTTATAGTTGTCATAATGAGTCCAAAAGGTAGTCTTAGGAACATCTACTACCCTAATCCTCAATTGATGGTTACCATGTCTTAGTTCAATCTTGGCAAAATTAATATCTCTCCTGAAGGTAGGCCAGGTAGGTCGATAGGAAATACATCAATAAACTCTATTACTATAGTATGAGGGGTCTCACTAGTAACATCATGAACATAGGCTAATGTAATGATTTAGACATAACAATCCAAAATCGCATAGTACTGAAATAAATAGTTCATGCCCAGAATAACATCAAAATCCAACAGACCAAGGAAAAATAAGGTTTACTCGAGTCTCATACCCCTAAATAGTCACCACACAAGATCTACGGACCTAATCTACTACTAAAGAATCCCCTACTGGGTAAAAACATACAATGGTGTCTCTAGTGTCACATAATCAATATGCAAACGGGGAGGAAAATATATAGATGCATAAGAATACGTGGAACCTAAATCAAACGGGGGTAAAGTAGCCTGCAGGCATATAAGGATAGTACCAGTGATCAATCGTCTAGTGTCTCAACCTCGACCCTCACTAGAGCAGCATAAAATTGGCCCTGTCAACATCTACCTCGACCGTCTATCCTACCAACTTTCCTGCCTCCGAAAGGACCACTTAAGTGTCATATTGTCTTCCTCTATGGCCTCATTCTTTATCTACACCTCCTCGCCCTTGGGTCTGAGCTCTGTCACCCCAACCCTGAAACCTAATCTCCATCTCTAAGTGGAGGTGGCACTACTGATATAGGTCTGACCCAATGAGGACATTCTCTGTGCTAGTGATCATGTGCACCACAAAAAATCACTACAATAAGTAGTCAAACACTCCATAGCATCCGAACTGATGACTCCAAAATATATTGATGGTGATATTCTCTAACATATCCCAACTACAGTAATGATATAGAACTCTCTAGAATAGTTGGCTGAGGTGCAATAGGTGGTAGGTGGCTAAACCTCAGGTGCTGGCAAGTCCTGTGGTGCTAGAATATGTGCAATAGCTAGTCTTGAAATATAAAAAAATACTGGTCAACAAGCTAGAGGAGATAGATATGACCCCAGAACATCAAGTGCTCACCCTAGTATCCGATTTAAGCTACCACATGCTTCATTGATCAATGTTGATAACTGGTGCTCAAACTTGCATCACAAAATAGATGCAGAGTATAATATGAATACCAGGACAATATGAACTTAGTAGGAATCACAAGCAGACTGAATAGGAAAGATAAGAACAACATAAAAAAGAGGAATAAACCTAAATTAGAGTCAAATGAAATATCGAGGGTAAGGAAATAAATAGGTACAGAAATCGGAGAAATCTAACTAATACACTATACTACCTACAGTCAACTGGGCCCGTGTAAGCCTAATCGAGACACAAAAGGGCTATAACTATGAAACTAAAGAAGTAAGAAATCTACCATGTTGTAGTTTGAGAAACCAAAACTAACCCTGAAACAGAAGTCATTAAAAGTGAAAAGATCACGTACGAAATAGGTATCGAGGCCAGCATTACCTGATACCCGTAATACTTTCCCAAATAAGATAACAAGGGTCAACGTCGAAGCTATCCAATAACCAGAATGCTCACCTGATCAGTAAGGGTGTTGAGGTCGGGACTATACAATGCCTGAACTGCACACGTGAGTAATAGGGAGGTCGAGGCCAGGACTATCCAATACCTAAAATGCTCGCTTGAGTAATAAAGAGGTTTACGCTAGGAGTATTCAGTTCCTAGAATGATCACTTGTGTAAAAAGGAGGCCGAAACTAGGATTATCCAATACCAAAAACGCTTGACTGCATAACAAGAAGGTCGAGGCTAGGACTATCCAATACTCAGAATGCTCACTTGAGTAATAAAGAGTCGAGGCTAGGACTATCCAATATCTGAAAAGTTTATGTGAGTAATATGGTGGTTGAGGTGTGGGCTATCCTATACTGAGAATGCTCATTTGAGACTAGTTAGGTAGTGTCAGAATTTCCTTTCGTCAATCTTTATGTCGATAACCATTGAGGAAATCCTTCTTAACAAATAGAGTTAGCATAATCATAAAGCCATTCCTTACCCAATGAATGGGGCAACATAAACATTAGGTCATAATTCTTTCCCTAATGAAAAGAACCAACATAACCATCGAGTCATACTGCCTTAGCTAATGAATGGACCCAATATAACCATCAAGTCACATTACCTTACCCAATGAACAAAGTCAACATAACCATCAAGTCACACTATTTTGGCTAGTGAATTAAGTCAACATAATCATCGAGTCATATTGCTTTACCCAATAAACGGGCCAACATAACTATCAAGTCATCAGCCAAAACTAAAATCAAACTCGAAAATGAAGTCTAACTGCCAATCTTGGGGAATCATGGATGATAAGGTGTTTATTCATGCAACTTACTGCCTAGCTATAGCTCAACTACCAGTCCACAGTTTGCTACGCATTGTACAAGAATCTAGACCGACCAAAATGATGCCAAAGTATTTAAAACAAATTTTGCTCAAGCCGACACTAAGTCCAACATGCTTTATAACACCAAATATTGGAACCAATAATGCTAATGGAGGTACAAGTTACAACAGCAACAAATGAGTGCAAGAATTACTGGATTTCTAACAATTAACGCAAAGCTAGGATTGTGTTCCCCATGATATCTAATATGATAGTCGAATCTATGTGGTAAACATGTTCATGATTACACATACAAGATCTAACAAGTTATTTAACACCTAATTCACCTTTTGGTCCTTCTTAGATGCATATTGTTCATCACTTTTCGATCTCAACGCGTATACATACTAACCTTTATTATCGATCCCAGAATACTCACACCTTTCGGTCTCAAGCACTTAGACTAGGTTAAAAATCCTAAATTTTCATCGTAGAACTCTTTTCCTAATCAACACATCCCTTTCGGATATGTAAAGGATACAGGATTACCCAAATGCATCGAATCATCAAGGAAGAAATTAAAGTGAAGCTACTGCGATATACACTAATCAATTCCAAGATGTACCACATATTTTTCTATCTTATTGATTTATCATAGTTCCCACAATCCTAGTTGTAGGTTTAACCTAGCAAATTCAAGAAAGATAACCCACAATGATATAAAGAATTCATAATAAAGAACTTACTATTGCAGAATTACTGAATCCACGGATTACAATCTTGAATAAGATAATTGAAACCTACAAAGTTAAATGAAATTTCAAGAAAATCGTGTTCTTTAGTGTTCTCTGTCTCCAGCCATCCACAACTGAGTAAAATTAAAATAAAAATAATATTTATACACAAGGAAAACCTAATTCAATATAAAATAGGAAAACACATTTCGGCATGGATACGGGCCACTACACAGCCCATGTGAAGGTAGACGACGGTTTTCACTGTGTGTGTGGCTATGTTTTATCTTCACAATCTTCACCCCATACTGCTGCTCCAGGTGTAAGGACACATGTCGTGTGGATGTTACCGGCCTTTAAAATGGGCCGTCCCCATCGCCTTCAACTTTTTTCGCTCGAGTCATCCTCACGCCCCAGGTCACGGACTGTGGTTGGTCACACAGCCCGTGATGGGCCCCATCTGGTGCCACTAATACATTTTTCATAGATTTGATGATACTCGCCACTTTTACGTCACTTTGATGACCTACGATAGGACCTGTGTAAATTTCCATGGTCCTTGAGGGGAACCATAGGACATGCCTCTGGTGAATCTCCCGCGTCTCCCTTTAGCTCTTTTTCATTTCCATTTACCACCAAGTGTGAGCCACGGTGGGCCTTGCAGTCTGTGTAGTGGTACATGAGCCGTGTAGGTCCCCGTGTGCCCGCACTTGTTCCATTTTTCGCTCCGATCACCAAGGCCTCCTCCACATGGCTCCCATGGTCCGAATGATGCTACAAGAGCCATGGATGTCTCCTTATGTCCATACTTGAGCTCTTTTTTATCCCTTTTCCTATAGTTCACACATTTCTCCATGCCTTAGTCACTTTCCTAAAAAAATAACAAAAATATACATCAAAATAACTACTTGATGATGTTCACGCTCCTATAAGAAAGCGGTCGTTGTCAACAATTAACCTAACTAGAGGTTAGGGTCAAATCCCCAGGGAATACGGGGCTTGACTATAGAGATCCACTACCAATCATTTCAAGAATCTATTACTAAAATCTCTAAATGGGGGGTTTTCTTTGTATTTCAATAATAAAAATAAACACTAAACTAACTATGTAGGAAGACACTCAAATTTAGGGACAACTTGGGGATTGCATTCTATGATTTATTGACTCAATTACCCTAGACAACACAACCGTGATTGAGAATTCACATGCAGGATGGTGATTTAGGTTCTTCCAACCCTCTTGTGAAAGTGAAAGCCAAATTTCACCATAGTGCGTGGTCGGCAACCATGGTGTGCCAACTAACCATTACCCATTGTCCCAGTCAACCTCCCCTTGGTCAGGTTTGGTTGATTAGACGAGAACACATCAATAAAATCTTGTCAATTACTTCCCTTTTCCTATTCATCACTACCTTGGTCGGGATCGTAATAGTACGCGGGGTTTGGTGTTTACCACCACCAAACAACAATCAAAGTGAAGGGAAATAAACAATATATGCAAAACCCCAATCAACGAAATGCACAAAGTCTAGGTTATTTCAAGTCAACTACTCATGGTGCCCACAACCCCATGTTGTGGGTGCTTAGCTATTCATGGCTAAGGAAAAATCAACAACAATGCAAATAGAAGACATAGTTGAGAGTTTTACCCAAAACATGAAGAACAAGAACACCACAAGTTGCAAACCACAAGCTTGGATTAATGGAAAATGAGTACAATGTGAGTTTTGCAATCCCCAAAAGTGGGTCTTCAAAATGAAAGATAAAAAACTACTATAAACCCTAAACAAATGCTCTAAGAATATTTAAAAGTATCTCTGAATGTCCCATCCCCTCCAGAAAACCTAACATTATCTACTTATACTAGTTACAAAAACATCATAAATTAAATAGAAAAGACAACTGGCAGCAGATACATCGCACAGGTACGACTCGTAGGGTGACCTACGAGTCATAATCGGAGTCTCAAAGTTAGCATTTGGCATTTTGTACTTGATGATTATGACCCACTATTACGAGTCATTACTTGGGCTACGACTCGTATGCTCCTCTAATAGTCTAGGCCTTCAGTTCTTGGTCCAAACTTTTAGCTCACTGTTTCTTGTTATGATCCCTCCTATATGAGTCATAGTGAGACCTACGACTCGTAGAATAGCCTCGTAGAGTTAACGTCCACTTAGAAGATTCTTGGTTTTGCTCACTGGTTCTTGCTACGAGAGCACCTTACCACTTGTAACTTGTTCTACGACTCGTAGGTTGGATCGTATGTCCTCCACTTCAGCAAAATCTATAATTTTCTCTCAAAATCATGCCAACCTATCTTTTATGCAATAACAACATAAAAACACATAAAAACCATAAAAAATTGCATTAAGAACTTGTAAAATCTCTTGTTTAAGGCATCAAATGTGCTGTAATTTGACAACACATCACTACTTAGCTTGATAATGCACAAAACTCCTTTGTTTAAAGTGTTACAAGAGTCTACGACTCATCAAAACCACATGCATGCAAACATACCAAAATACTCGAGAACGGATTAAGACATGGTTCTAATCCTAAGACTCATTTATAATCTACCCAACCACATTATTCCAATGATTCAAACATGCTATCGAAATACCACAATACATGGAAACAGTAGTACTAACTATAATAATTGCTACCAAAATATTATACATGGTTTCAGCTACCCAGAAACATCAATAAAGGCCTACTTCATGATTTCTAATACCTAAGACAAGTAAATTAACTATCGTGCCCTAAATTCCAACCAATTCAATGTGATTTCATATAGACCAACTCAATTTAAAGAAAGGGAAGTTGTACTCTGCCTGTAGACCAATCAGGCGTGCTCCAACTTACTTCGTCAAAGCTTTTACCATCTTAACAACCTCTACATGCTACCACACAATAAAAAATAGATTTACAATGTTATTATGATCATTTAGAATATAAATTCACAAGAAATAGAGATGGAACAATTTTGGGTCTAAAATGGGAAATGTGATACTTGCACAAGAAATTACAAAATTGACCCTAAAACTGGTCCAAAACAGCACCCAAAGCTCAATTAATAGTTTGAAACTAAATTTGACGTCGAGAAAAGCCAGTAAGTAGATAAATATCAAAATCCCAAAATTAGTCTAATTTATGGAAAAGAGGATGTAAGTAATTTGGAGAAATTTATCAAAGCGAAGTCCCTTCAACTTAAACAAACCACAACACAATGATCACCACAAATTAGGCCTTTGATGTCACGATCCAAGCCTAGGGCCTAGACGTGACACGGCAAATAAGGAACCCGAAGGAACCCCAATCAAGCCTCTCAACTTATCATTGCACATCATTAGTCGCAGAAGCATGTAAAAGACATAAAATAAGACAAAGGGACAAAGGGGATAAGGTATATCTTGCCAACAACATTATCAAGAGACAAGGACTCAAAGATCATACCATAGATGCATAACTTGTCCAACAAACACCTCTAAATACATAGATAGAGCAGGGGACAAGACAAAGTAATCAGGCTCACCCTCATATTCAAAATAGAACATAAAATAGATTATCTCAATACAAAGCAAGAGGAAAACATAGACCAAGGTCCCCGAAATGGAGGGCTCACCAACGAGCTTGAAATAGCACTGACTAGCCACATGAAGGAGGATGATCAACTGGGGCTCTGATTCCTACATGGTGATATCATGTAGGCAGGAGTATGTGTTAGTACATTTGAATATACTAAGTATATGGGATGCAATGCAACAAGAAGTAGACATCATAATCAAAATACATAACATTAGGCAATAGGCATATTATAGCAAGATGGAATGTATGATCAATGCTAGAGTAAAATATACTTGAATAATTATACTCATGTAAGATATCACAAGTGAAGAATAGACCAAGCTAGATTTCCAAAGTATAAACCCCTTGGAAGGTTAGTGATGATAGCATCCATCACCCTAGTGTGTGAGGTACAAATCCCTTATCAAGGTTAGTGAAGACAGCACCCATTACCCTAGTGTATGAGGTATTAACCCCTTATCAAGGTTATTAATGATAGCACCTATCACCATAGAAGTTGAGATACTAACCCCTCAACTAGGTTAGTGATGATAGCACCCATCACCCTAGTGTTTGAGATATTGACCCCTCAACTAGGCTCTCGGATTGGGAATGGTATACTACAACACTTCTTATCGAATTCATCATGTACATAAGGTCATTTCATCATTGTAAAGTCACTTATATCATATCTCATGCTTTGGACCTTCAATTCCACAAGAAACCCTAGTAAGACATTTTATTAAACACTTGTAGGTGTAATGAGGGTAAAAGACCATGCAATTTAGAGATGAAATCATGCAAGAAAATCTGTATTAAAACCATCAATCAACACCTTGTAACACCCCCAAGACATTCACATCAAAGCCCCTCATCAAATCTAACATTACACCCAAGATTTAGAGCTTAAAACATGCTAAAACAATCATACTTTCATGAACAAAAATCACAATGCAGTAAATTTCTCAATATGCAAGATCCATATGTAAAATCAACTTTAAATCATGCAATATTAGTGAAAAGGAGGCTTAGGCATCATGGGTGAAAAGGCCCAATGGTTCAACACCACATACCTTAGCTTTGGAGAAGTTCTTGGTAAAGATTGAAGATGGAGGCTTGAAGCTTGAAGCTTGAAGAAAATCCTTTGTTCCGGATGAGGGTTCTGAGTTATGAATTTTGGAGTGAAAATATGGCTAAGTGTTTCAGTGAGCATTGGGATATGTTTTGGGGGATATGAGGGTGAAATTTGGCTAAATATAGGCAAAAGAACGTTTGGAAAAACTTGGGCCCGGTACTTAGAAAAATTAGGACAAACTTAACAAAATAGGCATGAAAATACACCAGTTCACATCGCGGAGAGGAGGCGTACTGCTCTCTCTGGAATTCACACTTTTGAACATATAAATTGCTAATCTTTCTCTCTTAAATCGGGGTTAGACCCTTTTCCACCTAATTTTGACGCCTTAATCAGAAATATGAAGTAGGATTTTTGAAATAATGAATGAATTTTAAGATACATGGAAATTAAAATTTCAAGCATTTCGAGGCATGTTTTCGGTTACTTTTCGGAGTCATTTCAATATCTCCCCCTTGGGAACATTCATCCCCGAAAGTAAAAGAAATGTACAAGAAAAAAATGATCATGAACAAATCAGCCCCAATAAGACTGCAACATAACATGTAAAACACCACTTTCAAATTATCAACATAAGTGTGAAATCATCATAAGTTTATCCACCTAAACATGAATGCATATGAATGACATAGGGGATGGAATGTAATACTTGAAATAATATGTGGGACTTAGGATTAGTACCTCAGGCTAGAGTGGAGTGGATAAGACAAGGATACTGCTTTTGCATGCTTGCTTCGTCCTCTCATGTAGCACTTTCAACTTATTAGTTCCTCCAAAGGACCTTAACAGATGCTACCTCTTTGTTCCTTAATTTCTTTACCTACCTATCTAAGATCTGAACTGGGACCTCCTCATAAGTCAACTTATCCTCAACAACACCCACAACATCAAGAGGCACAATGGGATTAGGATCACCAGCACATTTCCTTAACATAGAGACATCGAACACCAAATAGACCAAATTCATTTCACTAGGCAACTTCAAGTCATAAGCTACCTTGCCAACCTTCTTTATCACCTCATAAGGATCAACATACCTTGGACTCAACTTTCCCTTCTTAAAAAATGGACTACACCCTTCGTTGGGGAAGCTTTCAAATAGACCCAATCACCCACTTTGAATTCAAATTCTCTTCTCCTCACATCGGCATAGGATGTTTGATAACTTTATGCTGTCCTCAACCTTTACCTAATCATCATAAACTTCTCAAGAGCATCCATAACCAGATTTTGTCCCAACAAAGCCACCTCTCCAACCTTAAACCAACCCACCGGTGATATACAACGTCTCACATAAAGGGCCTCAAAAGGAACCATACTAATGCTAGAGTGATAGCTATTGTTGTAGGCAAACTCTATCAATGGAAGATGATCATCCCAACCACCTTTAAGCTCCAAGACACAAGACCTAGGCATATCCTCAAGTGTTTGAAAGGTTCTTTCGTCTTGGCTATCTATTTGAGGGTGGAAGGTCATACTAAGGTGAACTTTGGTACAAAGACCCCTTTTAAAAGACCTCCAAAAGTGTGAAGTAAATTGTGCACCATGATCTGATATAATGGATAAAAAAACCCCATGCAACCTCACTAACTCATAGATGTACAACCTTGTATACTCTTCATCCCCATAGGTAATCTTAACCGGTAGAAAGTGAGGCGATTTTGTCATATGGAATCAAAACCTTTTCTAGTCTTGGGCAACCCAACCACTAAATCCGTATTAATCACCTTTCACTTCCAAGTAGGAATCCATATGTCTTGGATTACGAGACCTGACCTTTGATGTTCGGCTTTGAGTTATTGACAACTATGGCAATCGAAAATAAATTTGGTAGTGTCCCTCTTCATGCCTCCCCACCAATACACATCCTTCAAGTCTCTATAGATTTTAGTGGAACTGGTGTGGATAGAATAAGAAGAATTATGGGCATCATCAAGAATTCTCTCCCTTAAGCCATCAATACATGGTACACACAACCTACCTTGGTATCTAAGAGACCCATCTCCCTCTTGGGGGAAAACCTCTACTTTGCTCCCTTTCAACAAGGCCTTCAATTCTAGCAAGGAGGAGTCTAGATCTTGTTTTGCTATCACCTCGACAACTAACTAAGATTTAGAACCATCAACAACAACCACATCATTACCTACATCTTCAAACCTCATCCCTAGTCTAGCAAATCTATGCATCTCCCCAGCTATCTCCCTATCACCATTATCCACATGTGCTAGGCTACCCATAGACACCCGACTTAAAGCATCCGCCACAACATTTGCCTTACTCGGATGGTAATGCACACTCATGTCACAGTCCTTAAAAATTTCTTGCAACCTTCTTTGTCTTAAGTTGAGATCTTTTTATGTGAAGACATATCGGAGGCTCTTATGATCGGTGAAAACATCAACATACACCCCATACAAATAATGACACCAAATCATTAATGCAAACACCACGGAGGCTAATTCAAGATCGTGGGTAGGGTAGTTCTTTCAATGCACTTTGAGTTGCCTAGAAGCATAGGCCATGACTATCACAACCCAAGCCTAAGGCTTAGATGTGACACGGCGAATGGGAAACCCAAAGGAACCCCAATTAAGCCTCTCAACTTATCCTTACACATCATTGGTTGCAGAAGCGTGTAAAAGTCAGTAAAAAAGCATAAGGGGCTAAGTGATAGCTCATCAACACATCAACATCAAGACAAGGAGTCATAGCTCATATCATAATTACAAAACTTGCCCAAGAACACCTCAAAATACATAGATAGAGCGGGGGCGAAGATAAAGTAACCAGGCTCACCCTCATAGTCAAAATAGAATATAAGAAAGTGTCTCAATACATAGATAATAGCAATCATAGACTAAGATCCCAAAAATGGAGGACTCACTAACAAGCTTGGAATAGCACCAACTAGCCACGTGAACAACTTGAGCACCGGTTCCTACATGGTGATATCATGTAGGAAAGAGTATGTGTTAGTATGTTTGAATGTACTAAGTATATGGGATGCCATGCAATAAGAGATAAGTTTCACAATCAACAGGCATAATAATAGGCAATAAGCATGATATAGCAACATGACATGTATGATCAATGCATAAGTAAAACATGCTTAAGTAAATCATGCTCATAAGGGTATCATATGTATAGAAGAGACCAAACTAAATTTCCAAAGTACGAACCCCTTGGTAGGTTAGTGATGTTACCACCCCATCACTTAGGTAGATGAGAACTAACCCTCATCTAGGTTGGTGATAATGTCGCCCCATCACCGTAGAGAAGTACAAACCCTTTCCTAGGTTGATAAGTACAAACCCCCATCAAGGTTTGTGATGATGCCGCACTATCACCATGTAGAGAAGTACAAGTCCTTCACTAGGTTATCTGGGTGCTCAAACCCCCTGGATTGGGCATGGTTGATTCTACACTTTATATAGGATTCATCATATACTCTAGTGCAACACTTCATATAGGAATAATCATATATATATGCTCATTTCATCATCATAACAATATTCATATCATATCAAATTCTTTGGACCTTCATTTCCTCAACAAACCATAACTAGACATTTTATCAAACACCTAGGGAGTGTGTAGTGGGGGTAAAAGATCATGCAATTTGGAGATGAAATTATACAAGAAAATCTGCAGTAAAACCATCAATCAACACCTTGCAATACCCCTAAAATATTCACATCAAAAACCCTTATCAAATCCAACACTAGATCCAAGATTTAGAGCTCAAAACATGCTAAAACAACTATACTTTCATGAACTAAAATCAATGTGCAGTAAGTTTTTCAATATACAAGACCCACATATAAAATCAACTTTAAATCATACAATATTAGTAAAAAGGAGGCTTAGGCACCATGGGTGGAATAGCCCAATGGTTCAACACCACATACCTTAGCTTGCAGATGGACTTGGTGATGATTGGAGATGGAGACTTAAAGCTTTGAAGAAGAACCTTGAAGGAGAACCTTAACTTTGAGTAAGGGTTGGGGACTTGA
Source organism: Solanum clarkiae (assembly GCA_011800125.2). NCBI lineage: Eukaryota > Viridiplantae > Streptophyta > Magnoliopsida > Solanales > Solanaceae > Solanum > Solanum clarkiae. Next base: position 45,210 of record JAABOM020026237.1, read on the forward strand.
GTTTGGGGAGTGAAAATGTGACTAAGTGTTCTAGGGAGTATTGGGAAATATTTTGGGTAATATGAGGGTGAAATATGACTAAGTATGGTAAAAACACATATGGGAGCTTTTAGCCCAAAGACTTAAAGTATTGGACCGAAGCTGAAAAACTGAGTTCAAAAATACACAAGGGCGCGTCGCGAGGGGGACGTGAAAACCCCTTTGGAAATTGATTATTAAAATTTTGTAATTGCTAAATATTTGCTCTTAAATCGGGGTTAGACCCTTTTCCCCCTAATTTGTACCCCCTGAACGAGAATATAAAGTCGGATTTTCGAATCACAAACACATTTTGAGATATATGGAAATTAAAATTTTGGGCATTCCAAGGTACATTTTTGGGTACTTTTTGGGGTCATTTCAATATCTCTCTCTTGGGAACATTCGTCTTCGAATGTAAAAGAGACATATAAGACAATAGTAATCATGAACAAATCAGCCCCAACAAGAACACAACATAACATGCAAAACACTATTTTTAAAATCTCAACATAAGTATGAAATCATCGTAAGTTTACCCACTTAAACATGAATGCATGTGAATGACATAGGGGCTGAAATGTAAGACTTGAAATCATATGTAGGACTTAGAATTAGTACCTTAGGCTTGAGTGGAGTTGAAAAAATCAGGATACTGCTTTCATATGTCCGCTTTGGCCTCCCATGTAACACTTTCAACTTGTTGTTTCCTCCAAAGGACCTTAACGGATGCCACCTCTTTGTTCCTCAATATCTTCACTTTAGTATCCAAGATCTGAACCGGAACCTTGTCATAAATCAAGTTATACTCAACAATACCCACAACATTAAGAGGCACAATGGCATTAGGATCACCAACACATTTCCTCAACATAAAGTCATGGAATATCGGATAAACCAAATTCATCTCATTAGGAAACTTCAACTCATAAGCTACCTTACCAACCCTCTTTATCACCTGATAAGGACCAACAGACCTTGGACTTAACTTCCCATTTTTACCAAAACAAACCATACCTTTCATTGGAGAAACCTTCAAATAAACCCAATTGCCCACTTGGAATTCTAGGTCTCTTCTTCTTAAATCGGCATAGGATTTACGACTTTGGGCTGTCATCAACCTTTCCCTAATCATCCTAACCTTCTCAATAGCATCCATAACCAGATCTGTCCCCACTAAGCCAACTCTCCAACCTCAAACCAACCCACCGGTGATCTACAACATCTACCATAAAGGGCCTCAAAAGTAGTCATACCGATGCTAGAGTGATATTTATTGTTGTAGGCAAACTTTATCAATGGAAGATGGTCATCCCAACTATCCTTAGAATCCAAGACACATTCCCTAAGAATATCATCAAGTGTTTGAATTGTCCTTTCGGCTTGACCATCCATTTGAGGGTAGAAGGTCGTACTAAGGTGAACTTTAGTACCAAAGACCCCTTTGAAAAGAGATCCAAAAGTGTGAAGTCAATTGTGCACCCTTATCCAATATGATGGATAAAGGAACCCAATGTAACCTTACTCACTCGTGGATATACAACCTTGCATACTCTTCAGCCCTGTATGCAGTCTTTATCAGTAGAAAATGAGCCGATTTCATCATCCTATCGACTACCACCCATATGGAATCAAAATGTTACCTAGTATTGGGAAACCCAACCACAAAATCAATGTTAATCACTTCCCACTTCCAAGTAGGAATCTCTATGTCTTGGGTTAGGCCTACCTCTCGGCCTTTCATGTTTGGCCTTGACTTGTGGACAACTATGGCAACTAGAAACAAATTTATCAATGTCCCTCTTCATGAATCCCCACCAATACACGTCCTTCAAGTATCCATACTTTTTGGTGGAACCGGGGTGGATTGAATAAGAAGAGTTATAGGCCTTATTAAGAATTCTCTCCCTCAAACAATCAACACATGGAACACACAACCCACCATGGTATCTAAGGGCCCCATCTCTCCCTTGGGAAAAAAACCTCTGTTGTGACCTCTTTCACCAAGGACTTTAATTCAAGCAAGGAAGAGACAAGATTTTGTTTCACTATCACCTTATCAACCAAGGAAGATTTAGAGCCATTAACAACAACCACACTATCACCCATATCTTCCAACCTCACCCCTAATCTAGCCAAGCCATACACCTCTCTAGCTATCTCCTCGTCACCACCATCCACATACGCCAGGCTACTCATAGAAACCCGATTCAAAGCATTTGCCACAATATTTGCCTTACCCGGATGGTAATGCACACTCATTTCATAGTCCTTAAGAAGTTCTAGCCACCTTCTTTGTCTAAAGTTGAGATCTTTTTGTGTGAAGACATATTAGAGGCTCTTATGATTGGTGAAGACATCCACATGCACCCCATAAAAATAATGATGCCATATCTTCAATGCAAACATGACAGTGGCTAACTCTAGATCATGGGTAGGGTAATTCTTTTCATGCACTTTGAGTTGCCTAGAAGCATAGGCTATTGCCTTACCATTTTGCATTAGTACACAACCCAAGCCAACTCTAGATGCATCATAATACACAATAAACCCTCAAGCCCATCTGGTAGAGACAATATAGTAGTGGAGACAGGTCTATCTTTCAATTTTGAAGCTTTTCTCACATTCATTGGTGTACACAAACTTAACGTTCTTTTGAGTCAATTTTGTCATAGGGGAAGCAGTGAAGGAAAACCCATCCTCAAACCTTCTATAGTAACACGCAAGGCCCAAGAAACTCCTAATTTCCAATGGGGTCAATGGTCTAGGCCAATCTATACTCACATCGGTCTTCTTAGGATCCACCTTAATACCATCCCCAGACAACACATGACCCAAGAATGCAACCTCCTTCAACCAAAACACACACTTTTCATATTTAGCATACAATCTCTCCTCCCTCAATCTTTGCAACATAACCCTCAAATGACCTATATGCTCCTTCTTACTATGTGAATAGATCAAAATATCATCAATGAAGACCACAACAAAGGAATCAAGGTAGGGTTTGAAGACTCTATTCATTACATCCATAAAGATGGCCGGTGCATTAGTCAACCCAAAGTACACCACCACAAATTCATAATGTCCTTATCTAGTCCCAAAGGTCATCTTAGGAATATCACACTCCCTCACCATCACTTGATGGTACCTGGATCGAATATCAATCTTAGAGAAAAAACTAGCCTCTTGCAATTGGTCAAACAAGTCATCAATTCGTGGAAAAGGATATCCATTCTTTGTAGTGGCCCTATTGAGTTGCCAGTAGTCAATGCACATTCTAAGTGACCCATCCTTCTTCTTTACAAAAACACTGGCGCACCCCAAGGTGATTGGTTAGGCCAAATAAATCACTTTTCCAACAAATCTTTTAATTGTTCCTTTAACTCCTTCAACTCCTCTGGGGCCATATGGTAGGGGGAATGGAGATAGGTTGAGTGTCGGGAAGGAGATCTATGCCAAAGTCTATCTCCCTTTTGGAAGAGACACCGGGAAGATCATTTGGGAAAACATCAATATACTCACTTACAATCGGGACTGACTCAATGGAAAGGACTTTGGACTCCACATCTTTAACCCTCACAAGATAATACAAACACCCCTTTGAAATCCACCTATGGGCTTTAATGCATGAGATGAATCTACCCTTTACCACCACATTATGACTTTCCCACTCAACAAAGGGTTCATTTGGAAATTGAAACTTGACCCTGTGGGTTCTACAATCAATAGGAGCATAGTATGCATGCAACTAATCCATCCCAAGAATTACATCAAAATCAACCATATCTAATTTAACAAGATCACAACGTAATATTTTATGCAAGATGCAAACCAAATAATTTTAATACACCCTCCTGGTGACAATAGATGTGCTAATAAGAGTGGACACCTTATATGACTCATGCAACAACTCCGACTCAACATGGAACTTTTTTGGAACAAAGGGGGTAAAAAGGAAAGGGTGGCACCTGGATCAATCAAAGCATATATCAAGATCAAAGATTTTCAACATATCGGTAACAACATCGAGGACCTCACCAACTCCTTGTCTCTCATGTAGAGCATAAAATTGGTTGTGCCTTGAGGCACCACCTTGAGGACCACCTCTACCCAATGGAACTGCATTTGTACCTTGAACCTTTCCACGATTTCTTAGACAATCTATCTTCTTGTGACAAGCTCCCCACATTCGTAGCATGCATTAGAACCCTTCAAACATGGACCTTTATGACCCCATCTACATCAAGGACACAAATCACAAGGAGCCACACCAACAATACCTTGACGCCTAGGGAAGTCATTGGCAAACCCCCTATTAGTAGCATGAGGAGGCCGATGGCCTTGATGAAATATAACACCCTTTTGGAACTTGCCCTCAATTTTCTCAATTTTTTCTCCTTCATTTGCTCAGCATATGTCATCAATCAAGAATATTGTATGTCACTAATAAGCAAGGCGGACCGGCATTCTTCACTCACTATGTTGGAGACCCCCATCACAAATTTATTTATCCTTGACCTAGGATAGGCCACCAAGTGAGGAGCATACTTTTATATTTGGTAAAAATTTGAGCGCATACTCCCTCACACTCATAGCACTTTGTTTCAAGTTCATAAACTTTACCAACTTTGCTTCCCTAAGCTCAAGAGGGAAGAACCGATTAAGGAACGCCAATTTGAATTCCTCCCAAAGCACCACATAGCCATTCCCCTTCTCACCCTTCCATTGATCATACCAAATTTGGGCTACCCCCTTGAGTTGGTACGCCGCCAACTCCGCCTTTTCATTTGGCCCAACACCATTATATTCAAGATTTTATAAACCTCATCAATGAACTCTTGTGGATCTTTATCCACCTTTGACCCATGGAAAATCGGAGGATTCATCCTCATGAAGTGTCTTACCCTAGCTCCCAGGGTAGTAGCATGAGGGGCTTGGGCCCCTTGTTGGACTTGGTTGGCCACCACTTGGGCAAACATAGTAAGAGCATCCCGAAGCTCACCATTGGCGGATTGCTCCTCAAGAGTTTTGACCCATCTTCCTCTAGTGTTTGGCATGATATAGCATAGCAAAGAACAATCATTAGGGGGAAATTCTCACCACCACTCTATTGCATGACTTAGAACATGAAGAAGGGAAATATTTCCTAAAACGCCTCATAGTCTTCTATTCATAGTCATAGAATGCTTCACAATGATGAATAGTAATCTAATTGACACGGTGTGTGGGACTCCAAGGATCTATCAACCTAGTGCTCTGATACCAAGTTTGTCACGACAAAGCCTAGGGCCTAGACATGACACGGTGAATAAGAACCCGAAGGAACCCCAATCAAGCATCTCAACTTATGATTACACATCATTGGTCATGGAAGTATGTAAGAGATATAAAATAAGACAAAGTAGCTAAGGGATAGCTTGCCAACAACATCTTCAAAAGACAAGGAGTCGAAGCTCATACCATAGATATAGAACTTGTCCAATAAACACTTCTAAATACATAGATAGAGTGGGGGCCAATACAAAGTAATCGAGCTCACCCTCATAGTCAAAATAGAACATACATTAGATTCTGTTAATACAAAGCAAGAGGAAAACATAGACCAAGGTCACCGAAATGGAGGGCTCACTAACGAGCTTGAAATAGCACTGTCTAGCCATGTGGAGGAGGATGATCAATTGGGCACTGATACCTACATGGTGATATCATGTAGGCAAGAGTATCTGTTAGTACGTTCGAATATACTAAGTATGTGGGATGCAATGCAATAAGAAGTAGACATCATAATCAAAATGCATAACATTAGGAAATAAGCATATTATAGCAAGATGGAATGTATGATCAATGCTAGAGTATAACATGCTTAAATAATTCATATCATATAAGATATCATAAGTGAAAAATAGACCAAGCTAGAGTTCCAAAGTATAAACCCCTTGGAAGGTTAGTGATGATAGCACCCATCACCCTAGTGTCTGAGGTACAAACCCCTCGTCAAGGTGAGTGATGATAGCACCTATCACCCTAGTATGTGACGTATTAACCCCTCGTTAAGATTAGTGATGATAGAACCCATCACCCTAGTGGTTGTGATATTAACCCCTCAACTAGGTCCTAGTGGTTGAGATATTGACCCCTCAACTAGGCTCCTGAATTGGGAATGATCTACTGCAATACTTCATATAGAATTCATCATGTACATAAGCTCATTTCAACATCATAAAGTCACTTATATCATATCTCATGATTTGGACCTTTACCTCTACAAGAAACCCTAGCCGGACATTTTTTCAAATACTTGGAGGTGTGTAAAGGGGGTAAAAGACCATGCAATTTAGAGATGAAATAATGCAAGAAAATATGTATTAAAACCATCAATCAACAACTTGCAACATCCCCAAGACATTCACATCAATAACCCTTATCAAATCCAACACTGGATCCAAGATTTAGAGCTTGAAACATGCTAAAACAACCATAATTTCATGAACAAAAGTCATTGTGCAGTAAATTTCTAAATATGCAAGACCAACATGTAAAATCAACTTTAAATCATGCAATATTAGTAAAAAGGAGTCTTAGGCACCATGGGTGAAAGGACCCAATGGTTCAACACTACATACCTTAGCTTTGGAGAAGTTCTTAGTGAAGATTGAAGATAGAGGCTTAAAGGTTGAATAAAATCCTTAATTCCGGATGAGGGTTTTGAGTCTTGAATTTTGGAGTGAAAATATCGCTAAGTATTTTAGTGAGTGTTGGGAAATGTTTTGGGGGATACGAAGGTGAAATTTTGCTAAGTATAGGTAAAAATACGTCTGAAAAAACATGGGCCCAATGCTTGAAAAATTTGGATGAACTACAAAAAACAGACAGGAAAATACACTCGTGTGCATCCTTTCTCTGGAATTCACACTTTTGAAAACCAAAATTGCTAATCTTTTTATCTTAAATCATGATTAGACCCTTTTTCACCTAATTTTAACCCCTTGATCACAAATACAAAGTCAGGTTTTCAAAATAACAAGTAGATTTTATGATATGTGGAAATTAAAATTTTGAGCATTCTGTGGCACGTTTTAGGGAACTTTTTGGGGTCGTTTCATTTGAATCGCCCAATTTGGACCTATATTCATTGATTTATGAATTTGTGAAAATTCCACAATTTCCAATTTTAAAATTAGGAAATGCAGTACCTAGAAATAAGAATTTCACCTCCAATAAAGCTCCGAAGTCATCTTTTGATTCCACAATTGTGTTTCTTGAGAAATAACCCACAACTAGACCCAAGAATGAGCCAATTTGGGCCTGAAATAACCTTCGAATATAGAGTGCCAAAAATTTAAGAATTCTATCTCAATAACTCACCCAAATCAATAGCAAAATTCTAGTATTTACCTCGAATGGAGTGCCTGCGATCGATTCTGACCATTAAACGAAGACCCTTGTAGAGTTCCACTTTATTTAGACCCAAAGATCACTGAAAATGGGTTTTGAATGCCAAAATTATCACACCTCAAAAACCAACCAAAAACAAAATTAGAATTCCACCATGTAGCAGCAAAAAAAAATAAAGGTTTACCTCAAACGAAGTTTCTAATCAAGTTCCCAAGCTCACCGTCATGTTCTTTGTAAAATTCCACCCAAAATAGACTTTTCAATCACTATATTTGGTCCCAAATGACCAAGATATGCCCCCTTGAAGTTTTTGTCTAATGTTGAAATGTTATAAAGGAGTTATATATATAGAATTCGTCCAAAATCCCATGCATGCAAATAGACTATGATACCTATGAAACTTGATATTTCGAACTCAATGGCATAGTAAAAATTTCCAGACAAGGTCTTTACAACTAAATGTGAGTCCCACTCCCATGGTCATCTTTAGCCAAATTTCACTGAGGGGCTTGGAATGAGTTCAGAATCCTCGGGAACCAAGCAAAAGGTCATTCTAGACCAAACTTGGCATTCCAAAGATAACCACACTGTTAGAATTTTCATTCAGGAATATTTTCCAATGATGTTGACCGAAGTCAACTGTTGGATAATTTTGAAGGCGAAAATACAACACTCAGTACAAAATAACACTGAAGCTTCGATTCTTGAGCCAACAATGCCTCTAGTCTAATTTGGTCATTTGAAAGCTGATGGAATTATTAGAATTCCATTCTAAGGCCATTTACCAGTGTTTCACATAAAAGTTAATTTTTTAAGGTATAAGGTCTTCGAAAATGTGAAAAACTACACAACTCCCAACTGAACAACTTGGTGATAGAGCTATCAGTGCCAACAAGTCATAAGTGACTTGAGCTCAATACAGGAAGATTCTAACAGTGTAAATGATCCAGTATAAGCACAGTGATCCAATGGGTCATTATAAAATTCTTTTGTTTTGAGCTTTGATTGTGCTGCATTTTGGGACACAATTTCCCGACTATAATTGTAACTTTTTATGGAGTTGATTTCAGAATTTCCATCATGGATTCAATGATCTCGTTTTTTGACCCAATTTTGGTTTTTACTCCATAAAATTAAATTATTCGTACTAAAACACTCATTTTATCGTGTAGATCAATAATTTGATAAGTGTGACATCAGTTGGAGTTATTAAGGATGTGAACAACTACCTCAGAGTAGATTTGGAGCTTGCATGATCAACATTGAGGTAGGTAGTAATCTCTAATTTGACTAAGCCCAATTGATATTGTCGAGTACGCATTTTATATTTATTTGATTTGTATTTTGCTTGTATCTTATTTCTTTTCATTGTATCTTGATTTTGTGATTCTTGGTCGAGCCTTAGGCTAGTAAAGTCCAATTTAGACCTTAGTGTAGGGTTGGAATTATTTGTGTCTTGATTGGTGTATAATACTCTTTTGAGGAGATATGGATGGCCTTAGAATAAGATTGAGCCTTAATGCATTATTACGGACCTTTATAGTTGTTATAGTTAGTCTCCACTTTCTGTGGCGTTTGTTAGTGGCCATATGTTTGAGCTAATGGCTAAGGTTTTGGTAGGCAATGGATTCCTTTCATTTAGACTGAATTTGTATATGTGTATATTGATGGAATTGCATGAATTCTTGGTGGAGAGTTAGTTGGAATTCTGGGCGGAGAGTCAGTTTGATATGCCATGTGTACTATGAATTTCTGTTTCATTGCTTTTAGGGCAGGCAAATACTTGTCTTGTTCTATTGATCATCTATTCCTATTGGTAATATTTTTATGGTTGAGATTGTGATACATTAAATTTTAGGACTAAAATTATTATATATATTTAAATTTGTTGTTGAGATTGTATTATATCAATTTATGTTAGCCTTAGTCTAGACTTAGACTAGTAATGCCCCAGACTAGTGTTGTTGAGGGCTGGTAGATTGATTATTTTTCCTCTCAGTGTGACTTGAGATGTGTACGTCCTTGTAGAATGGTGTTGACAATTAGATTCTTGTAGTTGAGCTTTAGTTAGTTATTGTTCTCTCATGAATACCGCTACCCATAATTTACCAAATTTGGCAACTTGCAGAGTATATTAGTGAACCTAGACCTTGTGTTTGGCTTGTTTCAGTTTTGGTTAAAGCCTAAGTGTAGATGTTGAGTTGATCCTTCATGGAAGGAGGACTTTGGACTTTATCTAAACTTGTAGACTTGATTCACTATGGAAGGAAACCTTTGGTGGGTATTAGGCCCTTGTTAAGAAATGAGTTGGATCAGCACCTCGATTAGCTATTGGCATAGAGTATCAAGGTTCAAGCCCCCACCTCTACTGATCATTACTTATATAGAGCATCAAGGTTCAAGCCCCCACATCTTCTGATCATTACTTATATAGAGCATCAAGGTTCAATCCCCTACCTCTACTGAATCATTAATTATATAGAGTATTGGGTTTTCAATCATTCGCTTCTACTAATTCATTACTTATATGGAGTATCGAGGTTCAAGCCCTCTCCTTTATTGAAGAAAGTTTGGTGTTTTTTTCCAAGATGAAGTCTTATCCTAGTGTTGTCCATTTCGTGGGGGTGACTATGGGCTTGCTGGATAATGCAGTCCCATCATCCTCATCTTTTGTGATTGAGACTATGATTATCCTTAACTTTCATGGATGAATGTCCTTTTCAGTAGTGCATGTTGTAATGATTTCTAGGTAATTTTATCTTCTCTTTATTATTTTTAGCATTTAAATCTTTAATTTTTTCTGTAGTGGTTCCATGTCATTTATGACTTGTTAACATCGATAACTTAGTTTATTGGCTGTTCATGTGATTTTAATGCTAGTTTTCGTGTTTTGGAACTCCTAGAGTTTGAATGATTGATTCTGTCAAAACTCTAGGAAGATGGCCTCAGAATGAAATTAGAAAATGATCAAATTTGGCTAGAAACATAGTTGATTCAAGTACCGAGGTCTTAAGTGCAAGTTTAAACCATTTAGCATTTTGATTATTGAAATTTGTCTTAGAGTCAACCTCAAACTACATTCTTGGGAAATCTACTTGAATGAAAATTTTGACGACGTGATTAGCTTTAAAATGTCAAATATGGTCTAGAACGACATTTCATTAAACTCTTGAGGCATCCGGACTCATCCTGAGCCCATTAATGAAATTTGGGTAAAAATGACTATGGTAGTGGGACCTACTTTTATTCATAATGACCTCATATGGAAATTTTGACTTTACCATTAAGTTTAGAACATCGAATTTGGTGAGGTAGCATAGTCTGTTTGCATGCATGGGGTTCAGAAAAGATTCCAAGTACCCCGTTAAAAATTTTAAAGTTGAGATATATCAAATGATATCTGGTTCACCCAAATTTTTTCTCCATAGTCGTGGGCCCTTAGGACGAGTTTATGGTGGTATGTCATGTTGATCTTCACAGTCGTAGAAGACCTTCTACATTTGCGAAGGTGTTCCTTTTTGTACTCCGCAATCGAGGGGTACTATTCATCGCAATCGCGGAGGCCATTTTAGTGCTTTATATGCATACGTACATACATACATACATACATACATACATACATATATACATACATACATGCATACATACATACATACATACATATA
>JAABOM020026238.1:0-17863 GCA_011800125.2 Solanum clarkiae
CATATATATATATATATGTGTGTGTGTGTGTGTGTGTGTGTGTGTGTGTGTGTGTGTGTGTGTGTGTGTGTGTGTGTTTGTGTATAGATGTTTGTAGTATGCTGGGATTGCTATTTGCAGGTTTGGGTTGTCAGTAAAACAGAGGAAACTTTGTCAAAATTTTGATAAATTCCGTAGCTAATATAATTGAAAATCTGGTTTGGTGTTGTTTGGGTGCCCAATCGGCACTAATCACGACCCCTGGGTTGGGTTGTGACAAGAACCTAATATATCCCATCTAATTTTTTTTGAATATGTTGTATATGTATTTGTGGCACCACCACATCACACAAAAATGGGATCCTAAAGAAGATTAGGAATATAAGTTGGGTTTGAATTACCCTCTGTTATACGCTATTTTGAACCATTAACTGGAGATATGATCAATGCTTGATTTGCAGATTGTTGATTTGATGTGACATTCTTTTCAAAATTAGGAGGAGAGGATAATAATATCAAAAGAGAAATTTTGTGTGGACATGTCTCATCTTGATCCATATGCTTCTATTTGTGAGCAAGAAGTATAAAAGATTATTCACATGCAAGAATTGTGAATCAAATGCTAAATGTATTTACAGATTTAAAAAGGATCATGACTCACCTCTATGAGAAGTAGAGTAGTTGAGAAGAAATAAAGTTGAAATTTACTGCCCGAGTAAGAAATCTGAAATTTGTTCATATAATATTATTTCCGAATTTACTATAGCAAAAGACACATGTCATAGTAAACTTGAAGTTTACTCATTATACATGTATTGAAGAAATAAGAGATTCTTCAAGATTGCTTGTTCTCATGATAAATTAATTGGATCAACTAATGTTGGGACTAAATTTGCTAAATTCTGAAAGTACGAACGGTGAATATGGGCCCATTCACCATCATGTGATATGTGAAATTGCTGCTTCTATAAAAAAAATCATATGTACATTTATTGTCAACCTGAAGTTTGACATTCATAAAATTATTTGTGCAAGATAATCTAGTTAAGAGCACAACTTTCAGAATACATAATCAAGGTAATTCATCTTGATAATATTGATAAATATCCAAGTTAATTGGTAACTAAATATCTAAGATAAACGGTCAATCATTGCTTATGAGAACAAAACTTCATTGTTTGAAATATGACAAATTCCAGACAAAGATATGCATCAATCTAATACATTATGATGAAATTCCCCTTAATTGATTTATGGTCAGGGACCATATAATTTTCATCTAATAATTTTAATATGCGGTATATGAGTAATGAATATACCATGATGTATAAAAGATGGATTCTCCGAAACAGATTGGAATATATGTTAGTTTTTCTAACATAAGAGGGGAAATAATGATAAACGAAGAGTTGAAATACTCTATTTGGATGTCCCTGAAGGACATAGTCTATGACATGCATAAAACATGCAATTGATCCCAAATAAGATAATTCTTGAAATGGAGCAGATGAACCAAAATGGTCATAATAAAGAGGCAATACGCTCTTGAAGAGCTTATGACATAATACTTCATGAAACCTCATGAAAGGGGTAGCTACCTGAAATAATGAAATGATGAGATCTCAACAAGTTATGTCATATTGCAAACTGACAAAAAGAATATTTTGTCTATGATATCTTTGATACAATATAACACAATATTATAAAAGATTATGAGGATCTAAATTTTTATGGTACATTAAATCATGTTCTAACTATCACGTAGAATGGTGCATCTTGGTAAGTGCAAAGCTTATTTGACTTGCAATCTAGACACTAGAAATACCATGCATTTAATGAATATTATCATTAGACAAAATTGATATGAAAGCATTTGAAGGATTTGAAATGCATGAAACATATACAAGTTCTTGAAAAACTTGTTTATAATCCTCATATTTATTAAAATTAATCAAGAATCTTTCATATTATTATGCAATTTGATAACTTGAATTGAAACTCTTGAAGAGTTTTCAAAAAGCAATAGATTGTTTGATTAAAGAAGTAAAGTGAGGAACTTGCAAAACTCTTTGATCCTATAGAGGATTTATAAAGGAGATAGAACAAAGTATATTTTGCCAAAACTTTTCTATACACATGAGCTCCAAAACAATGGTGATATAAATGTGCAATAGATTCGTTCAAGAGACAATGTGGCTGATTTGTTCACCAAGTCTCTATTAACTGCGACTTTCAAGAAGATGGTACACAAGATTGGGATGCAAAGCTTCAAGTACTTGGATTGATGTTCTGATTAGTGGGAGTCAATACGCGATGTACTCTTTTTTCCTCACAAGGTTTTGTCCCATTGGGTTTTCCTTATAAGATTTTTAATGACGCATCAAATAATACGTATTATTAGATATGTGTTCCTCCTTTTCCTTCACTAAAATTTTTTTCCCATAAGATTTTATCTAGTGAGGTTTTAATGAGACACATAGTCTAGCAAATAGACATTCAAGGGGAGTGTTGTAAACATATTCTATTTATGGTGAATGTCTATTATGTAGATTCCTTTGAGAGTTAGGAATCCTACTTGAAGACCAATTTAGTTTCTTACTTAGAGACCAAGTCAATTTTTTCCCTATAAATATAAGGGCTTCCTTCATTGTAATATACATTTGAACACCTTAATATTATTCAAGAGCAATAAGAAATCTTCTCTCTTCTCCCCTACTTTATTCTTTGTATTATTTTATACAATTTTATAACATTGATTGTTTTTTTTATATATAGTAAGTAGGGTTGGGACTCTTAGAAAATAATTTTAATCTTGTGGACTTCTGTATAAAAAAAGGAAAAAAATACTGATCACTCTAGGGACTCATAATTAATAATGTCCTCCCTTAAAAAAGCTATTGGATATGCATAGAAGAAAATTTATTGACTTATTTATAATATTTACTTGGGATATAAGTTAAAGTATTCCATTACTAGATATGTGAATTACATTAAAGTCTTTAAAAGAGACGTAATATGAAACATATTTACTTCATGATCTTAGTAGTTTTGTTAGATTAAACAATGATATGATTTGCCATTAACATAGTAGTTTTGTCCATGATAATATTATCACAATTCAATTTATCAGATCATGTAGGAACATACTCAATTCTAATTCAATAGATGAATTCTTACCATCCATTTCCCTTTTAAAGATAGTTTTTTGAAAAAAATATCAACCGTGAAAATAAATGAATGATCAAAACTCAAAACTTATCATTTTTATTCTATGAAGTTCGATACTTCTCAAGGACTTAATCTAGATATATATAAGATGTCCTAATATAAAGTAACGAAAAAATTTACGCGTTGCAGAGTTGTGATGATGCCTCCAAGAAGAGCCAACAGAGGTAGAGGACGTCCTGCCAAGCAAAATGTTAACCCACCCGAGCCTCAAGGATCTCAGGAGCTCGTGGATCCAACTGTCTTTGTTGAGCAGCCCCCACAAGCTGAGGTTTCCAACGCTGAGTTTCGCCAGGCTATCCAAGCTCTAGCTCAGGCTGTCACAACACTTGCTACGAGGCAAGGAGCAGGTCGACAGGATGTATAGGACACATCTAGAGTCTAAGAATTCTTGAAGATGAATCCGCCTGAGTTCACAGGGTCTGCATCTAATGAGGATCCTAAGAACTACGAGGAGGAATTTTAGAAAGTATTCCAGGTGATGCATATGACTGATGCTGATAGAGTTGAACTAGCTGCCTACTAAAGGAACACTAGCTATATGCCTAACACATGCAAGTTGAATATCTATGAAAAGACTGTCGTTTTCATTCTTCGTTCCTATTTCTTGGCTTGTTTTCGATATGCCACTCTCTTATTGTCTGATTTTTGGTTGCTGATCACACTCGAAATTATGTATCTACTTATCGTATTTTTACCCCTTCTCGGTTGTTGTGTAGCAGGTTGTTTCGGACGTTTTCTAGAAAAGAAGGAACTGCTATAATAACTACTACGTGATTTCATTCTCTTCGATCTTCTCTTTGATGGCTTTTTATGAATTTGCACTGGGATCTAGTGCTTGTTATCTAAGAATTGCTCCATGGATCTCATCTCAAGGGTGTGGCCAAGCTATGGTTCGACCAATGAAAGAAGGGTAGAGGAGATGAAGCCCCATTGCTGACTTGGGCAGTGTTCGAGGAAGCTTTCTTGGGGCATTACTTTCTAAGAGAATAAAGGGAGGCCAAGGTAAGAGACTTGTTGAATCTAAAATAGGGCTCTATGACTGTGCAAGATTATGGGCTTAAGTTCACTCATTTATCTCATTATGCTCTAAATATGGTTGCTGACATGAGGGGGAAAATGGGGATATATGTTGATGGGTTGAACAAAGGGCCAAAGAAAGATGGGAGGGGAGCTATGCTTGTTAGCGACATGGACATTAGGAATTTGATGACATATGTGCAACAAGCCGATGAGGAGAGACATCATGATAGGGAAGAGTTCAGAAATAAGAGAGCCAACACATCCAACCATGAGGTTGGAAAGAGAGGGAATGGTAACAGATTCCAGTCAGGGCCAGCATCATCATTTGTTAGTGCACCTAATCCTAGAACTAGGAATGATCAGAGGTCTCAAAATTTTGGAGCACAGGGATCTCAGTCACAGGCTAGTGTGGCTTAAGGTTCATAGGGTAAGCCACCATGTAGTAAGTGTGGCAGATTACACTTGGGTAGATGCCGAGAGAGGAGTGATGCATGTTTCATGTATGGCAAAGTGGGTCACTTCTAGAGAGAGAGTGTATAAAGTGGGCTAACCAGGATCAATCTTCTGCACCGGCGCCACTTCATGACCCAAGTCTAGGCCCTAAACATGACACGATGAATGGAAAGTCCAAAGACAACCCAAACAAGCCTCTTAGCACATTATGTCCACATCATTGGTTGTGGAAGCAAAACAAGACAATAACAAGAGTAAATTATAAAAGGGAAGTGGGACTAAGGGAAGCCTTTCATAAACATAATAAAAATAGGAAGAGTCAAACTCATAAGCATAAACAATCATAGTATCCAACAACACCTCTACTAGAGAATGGAGTAGGGGCCAAGACACTTTCCGAGCTCACCCTCATGATAATAACTATCCAACATAAGTAATAAGTCTAAACATAGCATGAATGAAAATAGATATTGTCCTCGAAGTTGAGGACTCACCAACTAGCTTTCATCAAGAACCGAACTAGCCACATAGAGGAGGATAGTCGATAGGAGCTCCAGTCCTACATAGTAATATCATGTAGGCATAGAGTATGCATTAGTACTTGGAATGTACTAAGTATGCGGGATGCAATGCAACAAAGACATATGCCATAATATTCAAAATGCATACATATAGGCAATGGATATAATCTCAATATGGCATGTATGATCAATGCTTGTAATAAAACATGCATGTACAACATTCAACTTGCACATAATAATACACATATGTGGGAGGAGACCCCAACCGACATAGACCAAGCGAGCTACAATTGGAATCCGAGTCATGACACTCCCTCGGCAAGGTGTCTGAGGCATGATACCCCTTTAGATGGATCCACTAGTAAACCCCTTTTAGGAAAAATAATATAATCCTATGGTGGCATATAGTTTAGAGACTAAAGACTTTATATAACTACCCCTTGAGTCGAACCCCTACCTTAAGCGTCAATCGGTGCTAAGTCTAATCCCATAGAATACTTGAAATAACCAAAACTTTAATTATAACATGAATAACTTGTAAAAGATCTGATAATATGACATGAGTAGCTCATTCACATACTTGACCCCTACATGGGCATATATACCATATACTAGAGGGTAGAAAACAAAACATGAACTTGACTCCTTCTAGTAGGGATTGCAATTCACATGAGGGTAGAAACTTGTAACATGCTTAACCCCTACTAGTGAGCTTAACTTGAACATCAAGGTAAAATAGTAATCATGCTTGACCCCTCAAACTTGACATGAATGGCTCACAAGAGGGTAGAATCTTGAAATAGGGCTCAACTTGTCACTTGTAAAAGTCATAGATATCTTTCATGAAATAAATACATGCTTGAGAGCCCATAATTATCATGAAATCACTTGATTTATAAATCATGCAATAATTCATCTTTAACTTGAAAATCCTTGTCATGTAATTTAATCAAACACATAGTGAGTATATGGACACATGTTCAAAATCATGCAATTCAAGAGTATAAACAAGAATGAGTAAAATCAATTCATTTTAAAGTCATTCAAATCAATCCACCAATATTGTAGTAAAACCCTCATTTTGGGTATAATGAAATCCATCTCAGAATTCACAAAAGTTCATAGTTTTCATAGTTCACATCATGCATAACGTCAATAGATATAAATCAATTCATGGAATAAGCTTAAAATAGATATTCATGCATAATTAATCAATGCTTGATAAAAATCTAATATAATTCACATTTATAATGCATAATAGGAAGTACCCATGAAGAACCAAACCTTGATATCATGAAATTTTATAAAAAGAAGAGTGTTGGGCTCCATGGGTGAAAGGACCCATGGATGAAGACCCACATACCTTAAACCTTGAAATTCTTGAAGGAAAGGTTGCAAAATACTTGAGACTTGATTGGGTTCTTGAAATTCAATTCTTGTTCTTGAGATTCTTGAATTTTAATGGAGGATTGGGTGATGTTTTGGAGAGGATTTGAGAGGGTTTTGGAGGGTTTTAGAGTTGACGAATGGCTAAGGATAAGGGTTTTCACATTTAAGTAGGAATTGGGTTATCACCCAAATGCCCTTGAGTGAAATAGGAAAAATGAGGAAAATATTACACTGGTTCGCGTCTAGTCTGCGATGCAGACCAAAAGCACAGGATCACTTTGTGCTGATCCGTATCCAGGCCGCGTCGCACCTCGGACGCGGATGCAAACTAGAAATTGGTCCCATTTTGAAAATTGTTTTTCGCTATGGGTTTTCTAAAAATCAAGAGCTACCCTTTTCCCACTCAATTTTCCCTCTCAACAAGAATATGAAGTTGAATTTTTGAAATTGTGCACCGACTTTGAGATACACAAGAAACATACTTATAGGGTATTCTGAAACATATGAGGGGTGTTACACCTACCAGCCAGAGGAAATCAGAAAGGTACTACATCAGGTACAAGTGGAGCTGCAAACCGCTTGTATGCTATGGGTAGTCGCCAAGATCAGGAGAACTCCCCAGATATTGTGATGGGTATGATTTGAGTCTTTACTCTTGATTGTTATGTTTTGATGGATCCTAGTGCCACATTGTCATTTGTAACTCCTTATGTGGCTAGAAGATTTGATAGAACCCCTGAGAGTCTTCTTGAATCCTTTTATGTTTCTACTCCAGTGGGTGAGCCTATTTGAGCAGAGAGAATCTATAGAGATTGTGTAGTGTCCATCTATCATAAGGATACTCTTGCTGATCTAGTTGAGTCAGAGATGATTGATTTTGATGTGATCCTAGGCATATATTGGCTTTATGTTTGTTATGCCTTTGTTGATTGTAGAGCCCGACCTGTTAAGTTCCAATTTTCAAATGAACTGGTTCTAGAGTGGAATGGTGATTCTGTTATACCTAAGGAAAAGTTTGTCTCCTACTTTAGGGCTAAAAAGCTAATTTCCAAAGGTTATATCTGTCACCTCATGTAAGTTAAGTCTAATGATGTTGAGTCTTCTACTCTAGAGTCACTATCGCGATGGTGAATGAGTATCCTGAAGTGTTTCTTGAGGATTTGCCTAGAGTCCCTCCAGATAGAGAGATTGACTTTGGGATTGATGTTCTTCCTAACACCCAGCCTATCTCAATTCCACCTTATAGGATGGCCCCTGCTGAGTTGAAAGAGTTTAAAGAGAAATTGAGAGACTTATTAGAGAAGGGCTTTATCAGGCCGAGTGTTTTTCCTTGGGGTGCCACTATCCCATTCGTGTGAAAGAAAGACGCGTCTCTCAAAATGTGAATTGATTATATGCAACTAAACAAGGTCACAATAAAATAAATATCCTCTCCCAGGATAGATGATCTATTTGACCAACTTCAGGGTACCTCTTGTTTCTCAAAGATAGACCTCTGATCTAGCTACCATCAGTTGAAAGTGAGGGTATGTGATATTTCAAAGATAGACTTTAGGACTAGATATGACCATTTTGAGTTCTTAGTCATGTCCTTTGGGTTGAAGAATTCATCTGCAGCTTCATGGACTTGATGAAAATGGTGTTAAGACAATATCTTGATATGCTTGTGATTGTGTTCATCGACGACATCTTGGTGTATTCGAGAGATGAGGAGGAACATGCCAAACACCTCAAAGTTGTCCTCCAAACTCTTAAATACCATGAGTTGTATGCAAATTTCTCAAAATATGACTTTTGGCTCAAGTTAGTACCCTTCCTAGGCCATTTTTATTTCGGGTGATAATATTCAAGTAGATGCCCAAAAGATTGAAGCAGTTAAGAACTGGCCCAGACCGACCTCTTCGACTGACATAAGGAGTTTCTTAGGGTTTGTAGGTTATTACCACAAATTTGTTGATAGATTTTCTTCCCTATACACACTATTGACCAAACTGACTCAAAAGAAGGTCAAGTTTCAGTGGTCTGATAAGTGTGAGAAGCGTTTCTAAGAGTTGAAAACTAGACTGGCTACTGTACCAGTTCTAACCTTTCCCGATGGGACAGATGACTTTGTGATATATTGTGATGCATCAAGAGTTGGATTGGATTGTGTGCAGATGTAGAGAGGCAAAGTGATGGCCTATGCTTCAAGATAACTTAAGGTTCATGAGAGGAACTATTCGACCCATGATCTTGAGTGGAAATTGGTGGTGTTCGCACTTAAAATGTAGTGCCACTACTTATATGGAGTGCATATGGATGTGTTCACTGACCATAAGAGCTTGCAGTACGTCTTTAGTCAGAAAGAGCTCAACTTGCGACAGAGGAGATGGTTGGAATTGCTCAAGGATTATGACATGAGCATTCTCTACCATCCAGGTAAGGCTAACATTGTTACTGATGCTTTTAAAAGGTTCTCAATAGGTAGCACGACCAATGTTGAGAAAGGAAAGGAAGAGTTGGCTAGGGAAGTACATCGATTGGCTCCATTGGGAGTTCAACTTGAAGAGACTGATGAGGTAGAAGTCAATGTTCAGAAAGGGTCTACCTCATCTTTAGTAGTAGAGGTGAAAGAAAAGCAAGACCAAGATCCCGTCATACTTCAGTTAAAGGAGGCTGTCCACAAATAGAAAGTGGTGGTCTTCTCCAATGGGGAGAAGGAGTGTTGAGATACCAGGATAGATTATGCATTCTAGATGCTGATGGTGTAAAAGATAAAATTATAGTTGAACCCATAGCTCTAGATATTCCATTCATCCTGGCGCTACCAAGATGTACCACGACTTAAGGGAAGTCTATTGGTGGAGTGGAATGAAATGGGATATTGCTGAGTTTGTTTTTAAGTGTCCAAATTTCCAACAAGTTAAAGTTGAGCATCAAAGGCCATGTGGATTGGCACAAAACTTTGAGATTCCTGAGTGGAAGTGTGAGA
Organism: Solanum clarkiae; assembly: GCA_011800125.2. Lineage (NCBI taxonomy): Eukaryota > Viridiplantae > Streptophyta > Magnoliopsida > Solanales > Solanaceae > Solanum > Solanum clarkiae. The sequence continues at coordinate 9,562 of JAABOM020026238.1, forward strand.
TGATCAACATGGATTTCATTACAGGTCTACTAGTCTCAAAAACAATGTGATTCAATATGAATGATTGTGGATAGGATGACCAATCAGCTCATTTCTTAGCAGTTAAAATAATTAACATTGCAGAAGAGTATGCCAAGTTATGCATCCGTTGTGAGGTTGCATGGAGTTCCCTTGTCCATCATTTGGACAGATGAGCTCAATTCACCTCCCAGCTTTGGAGATCCTTCCAAAAGGGATTGGGTACTACAGTGAATCTGAATACTGCTTTTTATCCTTAGACAGATGGTCACGTAGAGTGTACCATTCACACGCTAGAGGACATGATGAGAGCCTGTGTCCTTGAATTCAAAGGAAATTGGGATGACCACTTACCACTAATCGAATTTGCATATAACAATAGTTATCATGTGAGTATTCAAATGGCTCCCTATGAAGCTTTGTATGGGAGGAGATGCAGATTACCAATTGGGTGATTTGAGGTTGTGGAGAAGCTGAGTTGATTGGGCTTGATCTTGTCCATCAGTCAATAGAGAAGGTAAAGCTCATTTAAGAAAGGTTAAATACTACACAGAGTCACCATAAATCATACACCGATGTGAGAAGAAGAAACTTAGAGTTCAAGGGGAGTGGTTGGTATACTTGAAAGTGTTACCCATGATGGGCGTCATGAGATTTGGGAAGAAAGGGAAATTGAGTCCTCGCTATATTGGTCCCTATTATATTGTGAAGAAGGTTAGGAAGGTTACTTATGAGTTAAAGTTTCCTTCCAAGTTAAACACAATTCATCCTGTGTTCCACCTCTTGATGTTGAAGAAATGCTTGGGAGATCTTGCCTTGGTAATTCCTATTGAGAGTATTGGAGTGAAGGATAACTGTCCTATGAAGAGATTCTGGTCCAAATCCTTGATCATCAGGTTTGCAAGTTGAGAACCAAAGAGATTACATCAGTCAAAGTCCAGTGGAGAAATCAATTCGTTGAGGAAGGCACATGGAAGCTGAGGAAGAGATAAGAGCTAAATATCCATATCTATTCAAGACTGATGATGAGAATGTTGAAGGTAATGTTCTTATCCTTGCCTTAAATTGATTTTTCTATTCTTTAGTTCATATATCCATTCTTGAGTCTGAGTAGAGATTATTGAGGTTGATGAGGAGTCGAGAGTTGGATTGATTGAGTGAGTATTGAGATGAGTCTTGAGTGTATTCGTGCCTTGATGTCCACCTTTACTCATCATTCAAGGACAAATGATTCCAAGGGGGATATGATGTAGCATCGAATAAAATTACCAAAATATCCCTAGAGGAGAGATGTGTGCATAACGCCTCTTCCTATGGTCCAATGTCAAATCCGTAGCTGGGTATGTGATCAACATGAAAAATTGAGTGGGAAGTAGTCCCAATTGATTTTTAAAGCAACCAGATCAAAAGATAATTTTTCGATGCTAAAACGATTCCCAAAATAAGTGTGCGACTGGTGTGCGACGCACACCTAATACAGACTTACACTTAGATTTGGTCCAAATATTTTTCACGGGATTAGAAAACTCAATCGGAGAATTTTTGGCAAAAATCATCTCAAAACCACCCAGTCCGCATCGCAGACTAGGCTGCACCTAGGTGAACTTTTTTTTTTTTCAATTTTGTGAGGGGCATTCCAGACTTTTTCCAACCCTTTTAAACTTAAAATATGATCTAAATGGGTTTTCTGAGCGTAAAAAGGGGTTTAATCCTTATTTCTAAGCTTTTCTAAGTTCTTGAAAAAGACTCGAGCTAAAGAGGAGAGAAGAGGAGCATAAATTCGAGGAGTTTGAGGAGAGTTCTTCGAGGATTGATTGTCAAAAGTTTCACACCAGGTATGTAAAGATAACTAAAGCATGAAAATTTGCATGTGCCCCAATGATGGTAATAGAAGCGTTGAAGTCCCATGAGTCTACATACATGATTCTTGAATGTTTTTTTGAAAATTTTACACACATTACATGTATTTTCCTATATTGATGATAATGATATACTCGATTTCCTGAATTATATACTTCTTATGAGTTATTATATAACCCTATAAGTTATTTTGTGAAAGCATGTATAAATGAATCTAGGGATGAAGTCTAGAGCCTTGACTTAAGTATGTTGATTAAGGTTGAGAGAATTGAGCTTGATGATCCCATGAATATTCATAATTGAGTTCTAGAGTCTTGTCTAAATGACTTTTTCTTAATGATGATCTGAGTCCTTGAGTTCTTAAATGAGCATTGAGTTGATGAGTTGATTAAGATGTAAGGCTAAAAGGCCCCATTGAGTTGAGTTAATGAGATGATGAGAGTCTCCGTGAGACTATTTGAGGTGATGAGTGCCTCCACGAGGCTAATTGAGATGATTGATTGAGATGAAGAGGATTCTTATAATAATTGAGTCGTGGGAGGAGCAGTGAGCAGAGACATTAGTAAGAGTAAATACAACTCGCACTCATTAACTATGTTTCCAAGCATAGGTAAGGATAAAACCATTACATTGAGGTTTCCCTTGAGTTAAAGTCCCTAAAAGCAATAGAGGACTAGTTGAGGCTAGATCCCTAGTGGATTCGATTCATTCTTCACCTGGAAAGTACGAAACAACTGTGGCAGCATCAGCAGGACTATTGTACATTCATTGGCTCATCGATAATTGTTGTCGGATAAGAGAAACTCTCAGATTGTTCCCATATTGAGTACTCTGAGTCGAGTTGAGTTGATTTGTGTTGAATTCAGTTGACTTGAGTTAAGTTGATTAATGAGGTTTGATTGGTTGATGGGTCACTTTTCTACTCTTTATTCTTGCTTTAGTCAGACACTTGACATTCTGATTGAGTATATTCTGAGTTGATGTTATTTCTATATTATTCTACCTATTTCTGTTTCATTTAGCCATTTTACATACTCATACATTCCATGTACTAATGTCCTCTTTGGACTGCATTATTTTATGATGCAGAGATAGATACTAGACATCGTCAATAGACGCATCGTTGAGCATTTGAGCATTCAGCTGAGTTGGTGAGCCTCCCTTACTTCAGAGGATCATTGTTTTATTTTCATCTAGCTTATTAAAGTTAGATTTGAGTTAGCTTTATTTTGATTTGAGGTAACCATGAGTCTATTATTGGCACTATTTGATAGTGATAGGGTTTGATAGACTAGATTTGAGTTATCAATGTTGAGATTCTATTGATCTAGCTTCTTTCAAACTAGCCTATTTTATTTATATTGTTTTGAGACTTAGAGTGCGTATTTATCTTCTTTAGTGTTCCGCTGATTGACTAGTTTATTGAGTGAATGAATGTGATGAAGCCAAGTGGTTCGCTTAGAGATTAGAAATAGTCTCTGAGTGCCGGCCACGTCTAGTGTACCCTCCCCAGATGTGACACTTTTATTGTCCAATTTATGTTTGTAAATATTTTTTATGGCATACTAAAAAAAATTACTTTTAAATGCATATTTTATACAAATGGATTTTTCATTCTTCTCAATGGTTCCAACAAAATGTTTATAATTTTAAATAATAGCCATATTAATTTTAAATGCATAAGTTTGATAACAAAAAAGTAAAGTGATTTTTAATATCTTTATTCATGCTATATTTTATGCGGGAAGAAGTCTCTGGCTATTTTCAAATAGGAAGCAAAGGAAAGAATAAAGTTAAATGAGAAAAAAAGTGATGATAAATCCAATGACAAAATAGAGAATATGAATCAAGATTTCATAAAAATTCTTGATGTGGTGAGATCTCACAAGCATTATTGACTTTTTGAATCTCAACTTCCCAGTCAGGTAAATACATTGCTAATCTATTGCAAAATAACTTGAATCTCAAATATTTTTGGATATTCATTCAATAAAGTTAATGACAATTCTTGTTATTTAAAGACCAGAATTATACCGTCTCTAGCATTATTTTTCGTAGTGATTGAATTTACAAATATAGATACATGTTTCTCTTCCAAATAGAGTATTCTTTTTCAATAAGAATGTTATAGATAGATTTGATTATAGAATAATATTCGGCTCTATCTATGATCGAGAAGTTTATATGTTATTATTTGTTATCCTTATATATGTACTTTAATTTGTGAACTAAAATTTTGACAATAAGAAAGAATACTTCCTTCCTTTTATTTTATGTGACATTTTTTCTCTTTTCTATTATGAAGACATAACATTTTCTTAATTACAACAAGATTGATTATAAACTTTGCAACTTTTTATTTCTAAGGACATGTGTAATTTGACTCAACACAAAAGAAAGAATTTATGGTCTTAAATATGCTGTAATATTTGCATTGGGTGACTATAAAACCTCTTACTAATACAACAATAACAACAACATACCCAACGAAATTCCATAATAAAACCTCTTACTAATGGTAAAATAAAAAGTTTATAGCTTGATTATTTTCAAATGTAGAAATATTTCATTTTTTAAATAGATTGATAATAAAATGGTGTTACATGAAACTGAAAAATGAGGCAGTACCTGAAATGTTTAATTTTTTTTTTCCTTTTAAACTCATTGTAAAGTCAAATTCACAATATATATAAAGATCATAATACCTAGATTATTTATTTCTTAGTGCTAATATTTATTTATTTTACCGGAAAATCTCTATTATATTAAACAAATTAAGCAACATATGGATTTACAGTACATATTATTCAAAACAAAATAGAACAAAATGTTTATTCGAACTTGAAAGTTGCCAGCTTCTTCAGAGACCTCTTGTTGATGTTCAACAATGCCATTGCTTATTACCCAAATAAAACTCTTCAATATTTTATTGCGCTTGAACTTAGAGCCATTGTTATGAGAGAGATGGGTAAGAAACCCTTATTTATGGGGATATTGTGTGTGAATTAGCTGCAGGTAACCCAATGTTGGCCAAACAAATTATGGAGAGAAGGGCTTATAATGCGCATAACAAAGCTCAAGAAGGCGAGTCATCGGTAAGGAGTAGTGCGAGAGTGATAAATAAGGTTTGTAAATTCAAAAATGATCCAGATTATGATTGCAAAGGGCAACAAAGAAAAAAAAAGTATATTTTGGGAATAATGAGTGAAGCTCACAGAAAATGGTTGATTTTATTGATTATTTTCAGGTGTATTAAATTTTATTTTTGTTTTGTTGATATTGCACTATTTCACAAATTATTATCAACATAAATTGAAGACTATAATTAATCTCCTAACTCTCATCAAGTGCTTTTTTCCCTCTAGGTTTTGTGTTTTGAACCCCAAAAAAAGTCATATAAGTAAATTAACAAAATTTAGTTGACGATTTGAATAATTATTTTATATGTGATTTATATCAACATTTTTTGGTTTTTTACCCAAAAAAATTAAGTATAAAACACTTGATTTTTCGATAAAAATATATCATCCTACAATTTTTTATTTTATTTTTTAGTAAGACTATCTGATCATTCGAATAACATCTATAGATAAATCCAAATTTGGATTCTCTATTGTTAATCTGTTGTCATAATTTTTTCTTACAACCATGTTCTGAACTTTTCTTTTAAATCATGACTCTATTAGTAACAACATATTTGTCACACAAAGATAAGGGTAAAATTTTTATACTGTCATAACCCGATCCCGATCATGATGACACCTGATAGATCTCACCTACAGGCAAGCCAATTACCCAAGCCACAGGGTACCTGTCCTGGCTCTCTAGTCAAACCATAGCAACACAATAATATAAATAACTGAAACCTACCTAGAACCTGGAAGTCAACTGTACAGAGCTACTATAGACTCAAAACAAAATATACATACATACATATATCACCACAATAACAACCTACACATAGAAAACCTAACTACATATATAAGGTCAATGTCTGAATAGAAAAGATGGTCGTCAAGAATAGAAGGAGACTGCAACATATCTAGAGCTGCTGGTGCTCACCAATCTGTAAAACCCCTTAATTTCCTCCTATCTGATTTAGACGCGTAGGTGCAGAGGATTGCTGGGAAAATGACTGAGGAAAACTGCAGAAGCAAGTAAGGAGAGGGGTTTATGAGTCGTAGAGGGATTTACAACTCGTACACTGGGTTTTGTATTGGATTCCAGTGTTTCAGATTTCAGGATTACCATATCTACGAAAGGAGTTTCTGACTCGTAAAGAGCATTACGACTCATAAGGTGAGATTTCATGCTAAGTTCCAGTGTTTCATGATTGCAAGGCCTTTTCAGCAACAAGAGGTCAATTACGACTTGTATGCTAGACTACGACTCGTAAAAAGGAGTTTCCGACTCGTAAAGAGCATTACGACTCATAAGGTGAGATTTCGTGCTAAGTTCCAGTGTTTCATGATTGCAAGGCCTCTTTAGCATCAAGAGGTAAGTTACGACTTATATACCAGACTACGACTCGTAAAAAAAGGCCTCGTATCAACTTTCAGAGATTCAGGATTTTCAAACTCTTCACCTTCGAGGGGCAGTTACGACTCGTAGGAAGGTCTACGAGTCCTATACGGGGTTTCGTAGGACTAATCGACAGTTTTAATGAGAGGTATTTTTGTCCATTTTGTTTCCTTTTTGTCAAATCCTTTCGTAGTTTATACTTGTATAAGGTCTTGAAACATAACCCTAAGGGTATTTTTCACCCCTTTTCACCTTGAGGGTTCTTGAAGAGCAAAGAGGAAAAGAGTAAGGAGCTAGGGATTCTAACCCAAGACAAAGATTGGTTGGGGATTGATTATTCTTCAATTTCCAGGTTGGTAAGGCTTACCAAAGTGTAAATTCCTTTGTTCACATGCCTTTTCCATTATCTTGAGTCAAGAGTTTAGAAGAGTAGAGATTTGAGAAATCCCATTATGTTAATATTCTATCCTTGCATTCATTATGAGGTCTTATTTTACTACATGAGATAATTATTATATTGCATGAGTATTAATATGAGTTTACTCATATATTTCATACTTGCTAGCATGAACCCTAAATTGCATGATTTATGAAATTCCATGAATATTAATGAGATTGAGATTGATGTTGAGTATATGAGTTAAGAAGCTTGAGCATGATTGAACATGAGAAACATGTTATATTGAGTCACATATATACATTTTGCTATACATGAGTATCTTTCTTGCACTATATGATGAGTCTATTTGAATAAGTCCAAATGACCGTTTGAGTCAGAGTCGAGTTGATTTCTTGTATTGATTGATTGAATTGTTGAATAATTGGGATAAGTTGAGATGCAATACCCCGAAGGGGTTGAGTTGTGAGATGATTGATGAGTTGCATTTTGAGTTAATTAATGAGTTGTACATAATTTATTCTTCGGTGGAGTATTGAGATCTGAGTAAGAAGCGAATATACATCTACTTTTACCCACAGAAATACATTTCCAGTGTAGGATAGTCGTTACAACTAGTCTGACCACTCTTATCCCACAAGTGGACATTTACTATTTATCCAAGAGAGCGTTGATCACCCTTTTCCATAGAAAGTTAACGGCGGGCGTCGCAACGATGTTAATTCGTTGTGCATCACCTAATTATAGGTGGTGGGATAAGGATGTCGGTTCAGAGAAAGCCCCAAAAAATATGTATTTGAGAATGAGATTTCAAACTGAGTCTATTTTACTGAGCCTATTGTAAAAGCATAATTTTACTCTAAACTTGCATAAACTGTTTTGAGCATGAGGTGTGGAGTCGAGGTGAGTGAGTTGAGATTTACTTTTCCTGAGCCATTTTATATACCAGTATATTTTGTATACTGATGTCTATTTGGGTCTGTATCATTTTATGATGCAGATACAGGTGGCAGAGGGCTTCAGCATGCACACTATTGAAGTTTAGATCAGTACATCTCCGAGTTGTAAGCTCTGCTTGCATTCTGGAGAAGCCCCCTTTTATGTTCTTACTTCTGTTGAGTACTTTTTTCTTGATTTTGGGTGTCTATGGCCTGTCATGAAATCATCTAGATTGATGAATAGAGGCTTTGTAGACCTTTAGTAAAAAGTATTGAGTAATGATATATTATAACTTATTTTCATTTATAAACCATGTCAGACCCAACCCAGGGGCCGTGGCTAGTGCCGATTGGGCACCCAAACAGTCCAAGTCAAATTCCCAATCACATTAGTTTAGGATTCTATCGAAATTTCGGCAGAGTTTCCTCTGTTTTACTAACTACCCAAACCTACAAATAGAAAATCCAGCTTGCCACAAACACTCATACATACGTATATATGTACATGTGCGGGCCGACAAGGTCACCGCTGCGGTAGGACCGCCAACAGAATTGTCATACATACAAA
>JAABOM020026248.1:0-17861 GCA_011800125.2 Solanum clarkiae
AAACACACCCCAAACCAATTCTTGAGGCATCACAATATACCACAAACCCTTCCAACCCTTCCGGTAGAGCCAAGATATGAGCGGAAATAAGCTTATCTTTCAAAGTTTGGAAACTCTTTTCATAATCATTGGTCCGCATGAATTTTGTCTTCTTTTTGGTCAACTTTGTCATAGGAGAAGCAATAGAATAAAAACCATTCACAAACGTCCAGTAGTAACCCACCAAGGCCAAGAAACTACTAATATCTGACGGAGTCAAGGGCCTAGGCCAATTTCTAATCACCTCCGCCTTCTTAAGATCCACCTTAATGCCATCACCTTACACCACATGCCCTAGAGAAGTAACTTCTTTCAACCAAAATTGATATTTTTCATATTTAGCATACAACTTCTCCTTTCTCAAGATCTTGCAACATGTGTTTCACATGCTCTTCCTCACTCTAGGAATAAATCAATATATCATCAATAAAAACCACTACAAACATGTCACAGTAGGGTTTAAAGACCCTATTGATGAGATATATAAATATACCCGGCGTATTAGTCAATCCAAAGGACATAACCACGAACTCAAAGTGCCCATACCTAGTCTAGAAAGCCGTCTTGGGAATATCACTCTCCCTCACCTTTACTTGGTGGTATATGGACTGAAGATCAATCATAGAAAAGTGACTAGCCCCTTGTAGTTAATCAAAAAGGTTATCAATCTTTGGTGGAGGGTAATTGTTCTTTATGGTAACCCTATTATGTTGCCGATAATCAATGCATATTCTAAGAGAACCATCCTTCTTCTTTGCAAATAACACCGGTGCACCTCAAGTTGACTCACTAGGCCTTATGAAACCCTTTACCAACAAATCTTTTAATTGATCCTTCAACTCCTTCAATTCCGTCGGGGCCATATGGTAAGGGGGAATGGGAATTAGTTGATCATCGGGAAGAAGGTCTCTACCAAAGTCTATTTCTCTTTCGGAAGGAACACCGAGAAGCTTATCGGGAAAGACGTCAAGAAACTCATTAACCACCAGAACTAACTCAATAGGAAGGACTTTGGACTCATCATCCCTAACCCTCACAAGATGGTAATGGCAACCCTTAGAAATCAACTTTTGGCCTTTAAGACAAGAAACGAATCTACGCTTGACCACCACATCACGACTTTCCCACTCAAGGATGGGCTCATTAGGGAATCAGAATTTAACCCTACAGGTTCTACAATCAATAGAAGCATAATATGCATGCAACCAATGCATCCCAAGAATGATATAATAATCCACCATGTCTAATTCAACAAAATCACAAGGAAAGACTTTATGTAATATGCACATGGGACAATTTCTGTAGACTCTTTTAGCAACAATGAACTCACCAACGAGGGTAGACACTTCATATGATTCACACAACAATTCAGGACTCACATGAAGCTTTTTGGCAACAAAAGGAGTAATGAAAGAAAGAGTGGCACCTGGATCTATCAATGCATACACATCAAAATCAAAAACCATTAACATACCGATGACGACATCGGGCACCTCATCCACCCATTGCCTTCCTTGTAGAGCATAGAATTTATTTTGCCTTAGAGCACCCCCTTGTTGGCCTCTTTGCCCTTAGACCCACATTAGCACCTTGGCCTTGTGAAATACCATCTCTACCTTTGTTTTGAGCATGAGGACAATCAATAACCTTGTGATCCGCTTCACGAAAACCAAAGCAAGCATTAGAATTTCTCAAGCATGGTCCACTATGGTTCCTTTCACACCTTGGGCATCTAGGATTTGTCATTCCTCTATTACCACCTTGGAATCTTGGGTTAGACACCCTATCACTGGCAAACCTCTTGTTAGAAGCATTGGATGACCCTTGGCCTTGGAACTTGTGGCCTTGAGGAAACTGGACACCCTTGTACCTTGGAAACCACCTTCAAAACTAGCCCTCTTGGACTCACCACTTATTTTTCTAAGATTTTCCTCCTCTAGTTGCTCGACATATGTCATGAGACGGAACAAACCCATATGATTCACTAGCATGGAAGCACTACACTCCTTATTAAAAACGTCAGACACACCCAACACAAGTTTGTTCATTCTAGCTCTAGGGTCGGCCACCAAGTGTGGAGCATACTTAGAAAGCTTTTTGAACTTGACGACATACTCCCTCACACTCATGGAACCTCTCTTAAGGTTCATAAACTCCAGCATCTTAGCTTCCCTTGGCTCAATAGGAAAGAACCAGTTGAGGAATGTGGCTTTGAACTCCTCCCACGAAATAACATCTTCATCTCTCCCCTCCAACTTCAATCGGGTGAACTAAATTTGGGCCACACCTTTGAGTTGGTAGGAAGCCAACTCTGCTTTCTCCTCCGAATTGACCCACATAATAGAAAGCACTTTATACACCTCATCGATGACTCTTGGGGATCCTCTTTCGGCTTGGATCCATGGAACTTCAGTGGGTTCATTCTTGTGAAATCCCTCACCCTAGAGGCTGGAGTGGGAGCATGAGAGGATTGGGCCCCTTGGTTTATTTGGTTGGTCATAACACAAGCTAACATTGTGATAGCATCTCAGAACTCTTCTTGGGCTACCCCTCCATCTTGAGGAGCGGGAGGGGCCGGTTGCTCCTCGATAGTATAGGCTCTCCTTATTCTTCCCCTTGTAATCGACATGATCTATAAGGAAACAAGAGAATTCATTAGGGGAAAAGCCTTATAGTTAAACCTAAAGAATGATATAGACCATGAAGAAGTAAAACATTTCCTAAAACTCCTCATAGCCTCCGATTCATAGTTGTGACGCGCTTTACAATCATGAATAAGACTCTAATCGACTTGGTGTGTTGAATTTCTGAGGACCATTAACAACTTAGTGCTCTGACACCAAGCATGTCACGACCCAAGGCTAGAGATTAGATATGACGCGGCAAATGAGGAGTCTAGAGACAACCCAAACAATCTTCTTAATCATAACATGCACAGATCCTTCATTGTGGAAGTAAAATAAACATATACAAGAGACATAATAAAAGAGAAACGGGACTAAGGGAAATCTTGATATTGATAAAAGCATAAAAGATTTAGGCCTATAGCATAAATACATCATACTATCCAATAACACATCTAACATGGAATGAAGCAAGGGCCAAGACACTTTCTGGGCTCACCATCATCATAACAAGTATTCAACATAGAGAAAGAGTCTCAACATAGCATGAAATAAGTAGATATTGTACTCGAAATTAAGGACTCACCAAAGCTTGCTTCAAAGGACCACATTAGCCACGTGGATGATGATCGAAAGGAGCTCCGGTCCCTACATAGTAATATCATGTAGGCATAGAGTATGCGTTAGTACATTTGAATGTGCTAAGTATGCGGGATGCAATGCAACAAAACATATGCCAATATTGTCAAAATGCATAATCATAAGAAATAGGTATATAATGTCAATATGACATACATGATCAATGCTCATAATAAAACGTGCTTGTAAGTAATTCATCTTGCACAATATATATAGCACACATATGTGGGAAGTGACCTCAACCGACATAGGCTAAGTAGCTATAACTTCGAATCCAAAGCATGAGACCCCCTCGATCAAGTGGACGGGCACGACACCCCCCAGCTAGGTATGGTCTACTTGCCAAGGCAAGCCAAACATGATAACATGACTAGACGGATCCACTAGTATAGAAAGGGTAATAATCATAATCCTATGGTTGCACATAGTTTAGAGACTAAAAACTTTATATAAGGATCCCTTGAGTCAAGCCCCCATCTTAACCCTCAATCGGTGCTAAGTTAAAACCCATGGAATACTTGAAGTAACCATAACTGGTGTAAATTGTAAGAAACATGGAAACATGACATGAGTAGTTCTTGGAACATGCTTTACCCCTATATGTGAGTCTAACTTGAACATGAGAGTAGATCATAATCATACATGAACCCTTACTTTAACATGAATGACTTACAAGAGGTGAAAAGTCGTGAAATAGGGCTTAACTTGTAACTTGTAAAATCATAGTTATTTCATGAATCATATGCATGCTTGAAAGCCCACAATCATCTTGAAATTATTTGACATGTAAAAGCTTGCAATAGCTCATCAATGGTTTAAGAATTCTTGTGATGATATTTTATCAAAAACTTGGTGGGTTCATGATACTAGTTCAAAGTCATGAAAATTCGAGAGTGAAATAAGATGAGGAAACTCAATGCAATTCAACCCACCAACATGTAGTAAAACCCTCATATAGGGTACCTTGAAATCCATTACACGAGTTCATGATAAAACATAGTTTCATAGCTTAAAACATGCATGTCCCAATAAATATAATCAAATCACGGTATAAGCTTGAAATAGATAGTCATGCATAATCAATCAATTTTTCATAAAATCCCAACATAATTTATTCTCACAATTCATAATAAAAGATACCCACAGGTAATAAAACTTTAGAGCATGCAATTTTTATGAAAAAGGAAGGTTGGGCTCCATAGCTGAAAGGATCCAATCGATGAAACCCAGATACCTTAAACCTTAAATTATTTGAGCTGAACTTGAAGTTGTCTTGGTGCCTAAAATGAATCCTTGAATTCCAAAGGTTAGCTTAAGATCCTTAGATTTGAATGAGAGAATTGATAGAGACTTAGAGGGGTTTGACAGAGGGTTTTGTTAGATATGGAGTATAAAAATGGCTAAGTACAGGTGATTTCACGTTTTAGTGGGCATGGGGTTGTGACCCTAAAGCCCTTGGGCACCATAGGAAAAACTAAGGAAAATGTTGTACTGGTCCCCATCCATTGCGCAAAGTAGATTAAACGTGAAAGAAAAATTATACTGCTCCGATTACTTGGTGCGTCGCGGCCAGGGCGTAGATGCTCTTTGGAAATAAAAAATTAGCAAAAATTATTTTTCGCTACGAGTCATCTAAAATCTGGGTTCTACCCCTTTTCCATTCAATTTTGCCTCCTGGTAGATAATATGAATTCGAATTTTTGATATCACACACGAGTTTTGAGATATATGAAAATTATGATTATAGGCATTCCGAAGCACATTTTGGGGGCTTTTCATAATTATCACTTAAATAGTGTATAAGTAAACATTCACGTACTGGCATCTGAGCATCTCATAGTTAATAATTATAGACCAAAAAAAGTAAAAACGAAAATGATGTCTAACAGAAACAAGAAATATCTCTAAGAAATATAAAGTCTTAATACAGGCCAAATTAAACATAAATAATGCATACTCAGTAGAATACTCCCCTCCCCAACTTAAACTTAGTACTTCCCTGTGCTAACCATACATAACCTGTGAAGTGGGAAGAAGGTTCTCAATCCTCAGGGCCGGGCAGATTGGGATCACCCTCAACACCAACATGTAGCTCGTCCTCTATCTCCTCCTCCTCTACATCTAACAAATTACTTGCCTTATCCGGGTTTGTGGGGATGTCATCCTCAACGGGCTTGACAAACTGAGGCCCGATGCCCAATATCGCATTGGCATGGGCATTAAGAGGGTAGTGGGCCTCAACCTCCTCTAGCTCCTATTGTGTGGAGGGGCATCCACCTATCCTATGCCATAGCATCTTGAGTCCGTACATGTGGGCCATGATCAAATCATCTTTGTAGCTCCTCTCTACAGTAGTGAGCACTGGACCCGTGGACTCCTCAGGCCCCTTAATATTTGTGATAACATGGGGGGGGGGGGAGGTCTTAATACTTGGGCAGTAGTCTGCCTCCTCTGTGAGAACAGTTATATGATGACAATTCATAGTGATAAGGCTACCAAAAGCATACTTGTGCCCCTTGTGCACCTTCACCTTCCACATGGCAGACTTGAAGATAGCACCAAAGTTGATCTCCATGCCTATCATCAGTGCAAAAGGTAGACACACTTTATCTCTCGTGACAGTCGTGAAGTGCTATCGTAGAAAAAAAAGAGTGGGTCACAATCTTAACCTAGACATGAGCTTCCATGTTCGTATGTGCGAAAGGGAAGGACTGATGGAAGTCTCGATCAACATGGCAAATCTACTTGGCAGTAGAGTTCACCCCGACAAGGGTATGGCAGATGGCCTTATATGGTAGATGAAGCTGGAGCTCATTAAAGCTGCCCTTGGGGACATCTATTGTGCGAAGGACCCCATTAATAACAAGTGGAGTGATGTTGACCTCCATCCCTCGAACTGTCACAATCTAAGATGTGGCTCTTTTCTCATATTCGTATAGAATTTCCAAAAAAGACTTTGGTTGTAGTTCCTCGGCTTCTCAAACAAAAAATTCAGCTGGTACTCCATGTAGCTCTAGATGATGTGAGGGTAATCCCGGTTCAATGAATCAATATCTAAAGGGACATTTGGGTAGAACTTTGTTTTACTATGGTAGATACCAGCACTTGCCATCCTGATCAACAACCTTACGCCCAAAGTGGACCTTCTAGCCCCTGGTATCGAGGGCTCTGGGCACCTCAGGGATGTCCCTATCCCTTCTTCTGCTGCTTGAGGCTCCTGCCCCACTATCTTGGCTAGTTCGATGTGCACGACAAGGTATGTGAACCTGCAAAGAGATAGACAAGACAATATCAACACATAAGCACAAAACAAGGCCCCTACTACACAGTCAACTATACATCCACCCCAAATATAAATTCAAGCCACTAATTTAGAAGGTCCTCAGACTTCCCAACTTAATAGGGACTATTTAACAATAATCCGATGGCATAACCCCATACTTCAAGTCAACACTAATCACCCCAACACTTCTAATCCACACTTACATCACTCACATGTTCAAAACCTTGTTTAAAGCAATAATTTCAAGCAAATCACCCCAAAAAGTACATTCGAGCACAAGTCAACCCGGGGGCACAAAACAAGGCTTCATGCAACAATCAAACAACACCACACTTGGAATTTTGCAATACCCAGCAACATGGCCTCACATAATTAGCAATTTAAGCATAAGCTTATAGAAGTCCCAATTTTCCTCAAATGCAACTCAATTTTCCGCCTAGGGTTTCATACCCTCAACTATCAAGCACAACAATTACTTAAACCAAGAAATTAGGCCAAAAAGCTTAACACCTAACAATAAACAACTCATAATAAACAAAAAAGAACAAGTTCATCTGCTCGATTTCACTCCAAGAGCACCTAATAGTCAAACTCATAACAACAAACAAGAAAAATTAGTGAAGAACACTTACTTGTCTTGAATAATGGAAGAGAGGTGATGAAAATTTTGGAGAATTTTAGGTGCAGTGCGGATTAATTTGAATTTAGAGTGTTTAAAGGAGAAAGATATAGATAAAATTGAAGAAGAAAGGGCTTGAGGTCAGGTTTGGATGAGAAAAATGGAATAAAATGTTTGGGGGGTATTTAAATAGGGTGGGGCCGCATAGGGGTAAAATGGGAAAATGCTACATGTCAGTAGTCGTGCCGAGTCGCGCACGTGGCGCGGACTTTACCTTTATTTTTTTCTGATTTTCGCCAAACCTACACAATGAAAACAAAGCTTCTCTACGACTAAGGCACGGAAAACCACTGTTATGGATCTCGAAAAAAATAATTTTTGAGCTCCATACCCCAAAAAAATTCCCAAACACTTGAATATGGTACAAAACACTAAAACAAGTTCATTTGGCCTAGAAAATACAAAAAATACCCAATGGATCATTGGGAAGTGAGGATGCAAAAAATTGCACCAAAATGCGGCGTGATCCGCGACGCGCCATTGTCGCGGACATGTACTTGGTGCAATTTGTTAATTTTCCACGGGTTTTTAGTTTTTTTAAATAAAAATAAAATTAAAGACAACTAATTACTATCACGTCACCACGGGTTTCCTCCCGTACAGTGCCTGATTTACTGTCGCAGCATGACTCAACATTTATCATTCATCATTAGCTAAAACCATGGCCTCTTCCTTTCTGCTTGTGTCTTCACCATACTAGTGCTTGGCACGCTGACCATTCACCAAAAAAGTTTGGTTTGTGGCCTCATCCTTCAGCTCTACTGCTCCATGTGGCATCACAACTACCACCACATATGGTCCACTCCATTTTGACTGCAGATTACTTGGAAACAGTTTTAAGCAAGAGTTAAAAAGGAATACCCATCGTCCCGACTCAAAGTTTCACTTGATGATGTGCCGGTCATGCCCTTTATTGGTCTTCTCCTTGTACAACTTTGCATTCTCATATGCTTGGAGATGGAATTCATCCAACTCCTCCGATTGTTCCAATCTCTTTTTCCCAGCAAGCTCCAGATTGAGATTGTGCCTTTTTATGGCCCAATATGCTTGGTGCTCCAACTCTACTGGGAGATGACATGCTTTCCCATAAACCATCCTATATGGAGATGTGCTAATAGGTGTCTTGTACGCCATCTTTTATGGCCATAAGGCCACATCAAGCTTGACAGACTAATCCTTCCTTGTGGCATTGACGATCTTCTGCAGGATCTGTTTGACCTCTCTATTAGATACCTCTACTTGCCTACTCATTTGTGGGTGGTATGTTGTAGCCACCTTATGCCGTGCTCCATATATTTCCAGCAAATTCTTCACCATTTGATTTATGAAATGTGTACCCTCATCATTAATGATGGCTCTCGAGTCCCAAACCTTGTGAAGAACTGCTTCTTTAGGAACCTACTCACCACCATGGAGTCATTAGTGGTTAAGGCTACCGCTTCCACCAATTTTGAGACATAAATAACCACGACCAGAATGTAGTGATTACTAAAAGAGGGTAGGAATGGACCCATGAAGTCCATCCCCCATACATCAAAGATTTCCACCTCCCAGATGTTATTCAGGGGCATCTCATGCCTCTTGGAGATGGTGCCAGTCTTCTCGCATACATTATAAGCCCTCACACTGTGTACAACATCTTTAAAGAAAGTGGGCCAGAAGAAACATGATTATAGCACCTTGTAAGCTGTCCACTCACCTCCATGAAGTCCCCCATAGGGATAAGAATGACACTTCTCTAAGATATTCTGCGCCTCTGCCTCAGGGACTCATCTTCTTACCATTCGGTCATCCCCTTGCTTGAAGCGATATGGCTCATCCCAGATGTTAGCTTTTGCATCATGAGCGAGCCTCTTTCTTTGTTGAGATGTAGCATCCAGAGGAAACACACCACTTACCAGGTAGTTCACTATATCTGCATACCACGGTAGCTCCTCTACTTTTAGTATCAGAAACTGCTCATCTGGGAACTCTTCCTTTATCTACATTTTCTCACCTACGTAAGCATCATTCTCCAAACGAGATAGGTGATCAACAATTAGGTTCTTACACCCCTTGTGATCCTTAATCTCAATATCAAACTCTAGGAGCAAAAGGATCCATCTAATCAGTCGGGGCTTTTCATCCTTGTTGTTGAATAAGTACCTCACTACAGCATGGTTAGTGAACACTATAACCTTGGTGCCTATAAAATATGATCTGAACTTGTCAAACGTATATACTAGTGCCAATATCTCTTTCTCAATAACTACATAGTTATTTTGAGCTGCATCCAGAGTCTTGCTAGCATAGTAAATGAAGTGGAACACCTTCTCTCTACGCCACCCCAACACTGCACCTATATCCATATTAGTAGCATCGCACATGAGCTCGAATGGGAGCTCCCAATCAGGTGTTGTAAGCATTGGAGCCTCAATTAGCTTTTCCTAATAATTCAAACGCCTGGAAACAAGAATCATCAAAGTTAGAGGGTACCTCTTTCTCAAGGAGCGCACACAATGACTTTGCAAGTTTGGAGAAGTCCTTAATAAATATGTAGTAAAACCACGCATGTCCCAGAAAACTCCAAACTTCCATGACCGACACTAGTGGAGGTAGCTTTTCTATCACCTCAATTTTTGCTCTGTCCACCTCCAAGCTGCATTTGGACACCTTGTACCCCAATACTATCCCCTCCTTAATTAGAAAGTGACATTTCTACTAGTTAAGAATAAGGTTAGTTTCCTAAGATCTTGCTAGTACCCTATCCAGATTGTGCAGACATATCTTAAAGGATTCACCAAAGACGAAGAAATCATCCACGGAGAAATCATCCATGAATACCTCCACAAAGTCCTCCACCATGTCATGTAATATGGCCATCATTCACCTTTGGAAGGTGTGCTAGTGCATTGAACTATCCAAAGGGCATGACTTTGAAAGCATAGGTTTCACACGAATATGTGAGGGTTGTCTTCTCCTGGTCCTCGGGTGCAATAGTGATTTGGTTGTATCCTGAGTACCCATCCAGGAAGCAGAATTATTCTTGCTTAGTAAGCTTGTCAAGAATTTGATCAATGAAGGGCATAGGGTAGTGGTTTTTCAGGGTGGTATCATTTAATTTTCTGTATTCCATGCAGATGTACCACCCTGTCACCGTTCGGGTTTGGATCAACTCATTTTTTTCATTGGTGATGACCGTCATTCCCCTTTTCTTCTGGACACACTACACAAGGCTCACTCACTTGCTGTTTGAGATAGGGAAGATGATCCCTGCATCCAACTACTTGATCATTTTTTTCTTTACTACCCCTTCATGATTGGATTTAATCTTCTTTATGGTTAGGCCATTAGCTTGTGAACCTCCTCCATGAAAATCTTGTGCATGCATAGGGATGAGATAATGCCATGGATGTCTGACATTTGCCAACCCATTACTCTCTTCCTCTTCTTTAGAACAACCACAATAACATCCACCTAGGCTACAATCAATGAATCAAACAAGATTATAGGTAAAGTATTATTTTCACTCCAAAATTCATACCTGAGATGTGATGGAAATGGCTTCAACTCAAGCTAAGGAGCTTCTTCAACTAAGGGTTGGGGTGGTGGTCCCAACATCCTATTTAATGGCTCAGCTACTTTCTTTAGCTTGTTGACATTTTGAGTATTCTACACACTTTCTCCATCTCCAGCCTCTGCATTATTTACTAGCCCTTGATTTAGTAACACTGTGGCTAGTGGGTCAGTGCTCTCCACTTGGCTCACTACAGCCACTATATCTAACACTGTGATGGATGCCAAGTCCTTATATGCGGTCGACAACTTCATTGCTTTGTAGACATCAAGTACCTCCACTTTATCTTGAGCTCTCATGGTGAGCCTCCCTGCTGCTACATCAATCAATGCCTCTCCTGTAGCTAGGAATGGGCATCCAAGAATGAATGTAACCTTTGGGTCTGGTTTAAATTCCAAGATGACAAAGTCCATGCGGAAAATGAGGGAACCCATTTGGACTAAGACATCATCAATCACACCATGGGGCCTTGACACAGACCGATAAACCGATTGTAAGACTAGGTGGTGAGCCTTTGGTTTCTAATCCCTAACTCCAATAACATAGAACTAGGCAAGAAATTTGAAATGACCCCAAAAAGTGCCTAAAAACATGTCTCGGAAATGTCCAAAATCTTATTTTCCACATATCTAAAAATTTGTTTGTGGTTTAAAAAATCTGACTTCATATTGTTGTTTAAGGGTCCAAATTAGGGGACAAGGGTCTAACCTCGTTTTTAAAGAAAAGGAATCAGCTTATGAAATTTGCACTTGGTGTAATTTCCAGTGAGGGTGTGCCGCAAAGAGGTGTAAATCCTTCACTGTTTTTCTTAGTCCGTCCAGATTTTTCTAAGTATTGGGCTTAAGTTTTCCGAAACGTGTTTTTACATATACTTAGCTTTATTTCACCCTCATATCACCCTAAACATTCACAAATAATCACCAAAAACCTTAGCCAAATATTTACTTCTAAATTCAAGTCCCAAACTCAAGACCAATCTTAAGGATTTCATGAAGGATCTCACTCAAGCTTCAAGTCTCCATTTCCAATCTTTTTTAAGGGGTTCTCCAAAGTCAAGGTATGTGGTGTTAAACTATTGGGTCCATCCACCCATAGTTCCTAAGCCTCCTTTTTACTAATATTGCATGATTTAAAGTTGATTTTACATGTGGGTTTTGTATATTGAGAAATTTACTGCGCAGTGATCTATGCTCATTAAAGTATGGTCGATTTAGCATGTTTTGAGTTCCAAATCTTGGATCTAATGTTGGATTTGATGGGGAGCTTTGATGTGAATGTCTTGGGGTATTGCAGGCTATTGATGAATGGTTTTACTACAAATTTTCTTGCATGATTTTATCTCTAAATTACTGTCACGCCCCAAGTCCTGTTAGGGCGGACTGGCACCCGTTGCCGATAAGGCCCGGAAGAACCAACCTTTATCTATGCTCTTTCTATATGTATTATAAGGGATTTATATGTTTGACATGACTTTAAGAAAATAAACAGTGATAACAAGCTAAAAGAAAATGTATATGACTAGGCCGTTGGGGCCACGGTGTCTAAAGTACGAGGCATGACCACACTTTAATTTATATAGTCTACAAAGCCTCTAGATAAGGGAAGGTAACTGATAAGGGTCAGGATAGGCCCCGCGTCAACAAACTGTGCAATACAAATATATAAGCTCTAGACATATACAAAGCCTCGAAGCAACCTGGAGCTTGGTAACAACAACTGAATAACATGTACTCCTACTGGGGAGATCTAATAGCACCTGTACCTGCAGCATGAAATGCAGGTCCCCCGTAAGGGACGTCAGTACGAGATAATGTACTGAGTATGTAAGGCAGGAAACACTGTATATGATATAACAACTCAAGTGAAACTGTACACTGGTGTAGCATAAGAGACCACCTTTAGTTATGTTGTGGGATCATGTACTATATGTTCCTTATATTACTTTACCTTTATTGTAAAATCTGTGCACAACTGTAATACAAATGACCAACTGATCAATGGTGAACTGTATCGGGTTTGTCCCTGGCTAGGTTCTTCCTTAACCCTTCGGGCTACCCCCCGTGATAGGATTGTCCCTAACTAGGTATTACTTCCACCCCTCGGGCTACCACCCATCAAAAACTGTATATCAGGATCGTCCTTGGCTAGGTTCTTCCTTAACCCCTCAGGCTACCACCTGTGATAGGATCGTCCCTAGCTAGGTGTTACTTCCACCCCTCGGGCTACCACCCATCAGTAAACAATGTACTTTATCTTTCAATTACCTTTGAGATGGTTCTTTTGGTGGTCACAATATTGGAGCTGTAGGACTGTATATGTAGCATGTGACATGCAGATAATCATACAAGACAATATGACAATGAAGAAGAGTATGTTACACAAATAATGGAATACATATGAAATGAGACAACTCGTGAACTTTATTTAGCAATAAGGACTAATGTGACTTGGTATCCACATATGTATGTATATTTGAAGGTGACTATGTATGGGAGCATATGAATATGTGCAAGAGGGTAGAAACGGTTAATAATTGTGTCAGAGTTGGTACATGCCTTTATGTGCCAAGGAAAGATCTATGTTTCATGCCAAATAATACGAAGTCAAGTAGCCTTACATACCTTGTTGTATGACCCTATTACTACCTCAAGACAACCTTCCCTTTCTCCAAATACTTATCTAAAACATAGTAGGTGATAAAACTAGCATTAGAAGCCAATAAATACATCTTGGTAGTCCAATATAAGAAAACAACACATGGGCAACAAGCGGGTGTTTATAAACCCGAGCGTATTCTTTCAACCTTTACGCCCCTAATCGTATCTTTCTAATACATATTATCATGTACACATCATGTACAACTTGTTTTAGTACATAACGGTCTTACAACAGCCCACAAAGCACAACACATAACAATTTTACACAACCTAAAAATTGACAGCATAATGTTACCTTCCTTCGCTACATTTTGACGTCGACAACTCCAAACCTATTCCAAATCTAACCAAACTGTTCCAGCAATATTTACACATAAAAAAAGACTTGAAACAGTATCAAAACAGTAATAAATCAGTCATTAAGGATGTGAGACAATAGCCTTACATCCATCAGCCCACAAGTTCTAATCAACATGACACTTAAGATAACACAATAAAATGCGCTTGTTAAATGAAACTAAAATCCGGCCAGCAACTTTAAGATAACATCTATAAATCAAACTATGACAATAATATAAACTTCTCTTCTTAATACAACCCACAAACCATAGAAAGATCACTAAAACAAAAGAAAAGCATGCAGAAAATTTCTCAACACAAGCTGTCTCAAATTTCCAGCACAACATACTAGCATATACATCTTGTTTTTCATAAGAAAATCATACTAAACACATGTGTAAACTTACTTACCACTCTTCAAGGTGTATGGCTTATCTAAGAACCCTAGAAATCCCTTTTAGCTTCTTTACAAAGTTAAGAAAAGTTGAGAGGAAATAGAGAGAGCAATCTGATTTTTTGTGTTCAAGTTGAGAAATGAATGATGGAGCTGCTTTGGAGCCCTTTATAAAGGGGTATTTGGCCGGCCTTCTCTTGCCTTTTTGACCACCTTATACCAAACATTATCAAGCTGGTTATCCACTAGCTTGTACCTCACACTTGGGCCTAAATGGGTCTCCAAGTTGATGGGATTGCGCTGCCTATTTTCCAACTTTCTCTTCACTTAGTTTTGGGCACAATTTGTTAAGTGTGTTGTGATGTATTTGGGACATTTTTATTATGATTCTTGGGATAAAAATGTATCCCATTTATGATGCTAAAACATGGGCCAAAGTTACACCCTTAACATGGACTTTATTCATAATCGAGTTTGGACAAATTTGATGTCGAGCCTCATCTCCGTATAGCTAGCAAATTTAAGCTAAGCAAGTAGGTGACTCACTTGCTAGCTTCCTAAGTCCTACAAGAACCTCAATTCTCTAACTTCATTTAAGGCTGTAATCTCCTCAATTCGACACAAAACAGGTATACACTCGACACTCTTAAGCGTTAGACGCACATATAGCCCATTAACACGAGATTCAAGAACTTTTAAAAATTAGCACTAATTCGACCAAACTATGTCATGTTTCATTTGAATTGTACTATAATTGTAAGGTGTGGGGTGTTACAATTGCATGGTCTGTTACCCCCATTACACACTCACCAAGTGTTTGATAAAATGTCCGGCTAGAGTTTCTCGAGTAATTGCGGGTCCAGTGCATGTCTTATGAGTTGAATGATATTATGATGACTATATGATGATGTAATGATGTATATATATGTGTCTAAATCATGTAAAGCACCTATGTTATTGCAAGTGAATTTTTAGGTCCTTATGTTTTTGTATTTTTGGGAAAATAAGGAGTTCTTTCTTGATGGTTAGAATGTGATGGTTTGATGAGTTAGTTCTATGATATGCTTTATCCGAAAAGGGACGAAGGACACTTAATCCAAAAAGGGAAAGGCTCCCGTAAGGAAGGCCACTTAATCCGAAAAGGGATGGGCTCTTGTAAGAAAGGTCATATAATCCAAAAAGGGATGAGCTCTTGTAAGGAAGGCCACTTAATCAGAAATGGGATGGGCTCCTGTAAGGAAGGTCACATAATTTGAAAAGGGATGGGTCCCTGTAAGGAAGGCCACTTAATCTGAAAAGGGACGAGCTCCTGTAAGGAAGGTCACATAATCTGAAAAGGGACGGGTTCCTGTAAGGAAGTCCACTTAATCCAAAAAGTGATGGGCTCCCATGAGGAATGACACTTAATCCGAAAAGGGACAGGCTCCCGTAAGGAAGGTCAAATCATTTGAAAAAGGACAGGCTCCCGTAAGGAAGGCAACTTAATCCGAAAAGGGACAGGCTCCCATAAGGAAGGTCACTTAATCCGAAAAGGGACGGGCTCCCATAAAGAAGTTTACATAATCCAAACAGGAATGGGCTCCCATAAGGAAGGACACTTAATTCGAAAAGGGATGGGCTCCCATAAGGAAGGTCACTTAATATAAAAAGGGACGGGCTCCCGTAAGAAAGCCATTTAATCTGAAAATGGACGGGCTCCCATAAGGAAGGTTGCTCCTCCAAAATGTCTCATGTTATGTCGGTTGAGGTTTTTTTCCCTAATATATTATGATCTATGTAAGATGAATGATTTGTAAATCCAAGTTTACTTAGGCATTGGTTATACATGCCATATTATTGTTATGCTATCTGTTGATTATCATTATGCATTTTGATTATGATGTCTATCTATTGTTGCATTAGATCCCACATATTTAGTATATTCTACCATACTAATGCATACTTTATTCCTACACGATATGACTATGTAGGAATCGGAGCCTCGCTTGGGCATCTCCACCCACATAGCTAGTACGGTTTCACTCAAGCTTATTGGTGAGTCCTCCATTCCGGTGATGTTGGTCTATGGTTCTTATGTTATGTATTGGTTCCTTCTTCTTTATTATTATTTTCACGATGAGGGTGATCCCGATTGCTCTGTCTTGGCCCCTGTTAAGTATCTATGTTTAGATGTGTTGTTGGAAAAGTTATGTATTACGTTTGAGCTTTGACTCATCTGTGTTATTTAAGTATTAAACTCTCTCTTTCTCCCTTAGTCCTATTTCCTCTTGTTCATGTCTCTTATGATGTTTTATATTGCTTCCGCGACCAAGGATGTGTAATGGTATACTATGAGGCTTGTTTGGGGTTCCTTCGGGTTCTCCATTCGCCGATCACATCTAGGACTTAGGTTTGGGTCGTGGAAAAGATGGTATCAGAGCACTAGGTTGATAGATCCTCAGAGTCTAGGACAACACATCGATTAGAGTCTTATTCATTGTTGTGTTGTGCACCACAACTTTGACTAGGAGGCTATGAGACATTTTAGGAAATGTTTCCCTTCTGCATGGTCTATGTCGTGCTTTAGAAGTGAGATAGGACTTTCCCCTCTAACAATTGTTTTTTGCTCTTCTTGTTAGTCATGTCGATTGAAAAGGGAATGCAAACGAAGGTAAGTCGAAGGTTTTGATGTTGATGGATCTGAGTTTCACTAGTTCTTTCATTATTTCTTTTGGCTGCTAGTGGGGCTTCTTGTGTGCGCAAGTTGTTACGTGAACCTTTGGTGCCTATCTCTTAGTTGAGTATATTGTTGCTAGAAGGATTCATAGGTGTTGATTCGGGTTTGTATTGCATTAGGTGTTGATTTTTTACTTGATGGAGTTGGTATGGTGGATTTTGATGTCATTATAGGGATGGAATGGTTGCATGCATGTTGTGTCTTAATGGATGGTGGGACCCATAGAGTTTGATCCCAAATCCTCAATGAGCCCGTCTTTAAGGGGGAGGTGGTTGAGCGATAGCAAGGGAGGTAGGTCCGTTTCATGTCTTAAGGTACAATTACTCTCTAAGGGGTTGAATTTATAATCTTGTGAGAATTTGGGGTGTTGAACCTAAGTTGTTTATTTTTAGAATTGTTGTTAGTGATAGATGAGGCGTTGAATGTCCCTTTTCGATGTAAGTATCTTTTGGTTTGACTAGTATGCCGATTATACCTGTAAGTCTCATGAGTAAGATCTTTAGTCCCTACTCTAATAGGTTTATGGTGGTTTTGGTGATGAGACGATAGTTTGTTCCCTAATGAGGTAGTGCATGTGAGTCATTTGGGGGTAGCACTCGTAAGGTTTTGATGTGATGGCTAAGGGTCATTGACCTACTTGGCCAACTACATGGGTTACTCACTTCTCTAAGATTGATCTTTGGTACAAGTGTTTTCTCCAAGTGAAGATGAGGGTAGATGATGTCCCTAAGTGTCTTTTCGGACTACAAGTAAGCATTATTAGTATTGATGGAGTTGTTTGGTTGTCTTGTGCACCAATAGTGTTTGTGGATTTCTTGAATAGGGTCTTTAAACCCTACCTTGATATGTTTGTGATGATCTCTAGTGATGAGGTATTGATTTGTTTAGAGCTTGTGAATCATTTGGGGGTAGTGTTGCAAGTCTTGGAGGATGAG